>PVKE010014815.1:0-34366 GCA_004027555.1 Craseonycteris thonglongyai
GTTTTGAACATATATTTTACTTATCTACCCATACCTCGCTGGAATGCACCTTATACTGAAACACAGTGTATAAACATAGTATGCATTTCACACCCCTTCTTCCCCCTTAGACTACGCCTATGACAACAAGTCGATCGCGACACACTTTTAAGATAAAAAGTAGATCTTATATACAGAAAAGTTGGCCACCCCTGCTTTATACCACCCATATTTGATTAGCAATTTCTACTTTAATTTGGTATCTTCATTCCTTTTTTACAGAATTATTGAAGTATAATTTCCATACCGAAATACTCAGCCATTGTAACTGTACAATTCAATAATTTTTAGATTTATAGAGTTGTATAACTATCACAGTAATTCAGTATTAGAGCAATTCCATTATCAAAAGTTCTCTCATGCTCATTTGTAGTCCTTGCCTGTTCCTGTCCCCAGCCCCAGATGCTACTGGTCTGCTTTCTGTCTGCCTATATTTATTATTTCTGGAAATTTCATATAAATAAAACCATATAATATATAATCTTTCACATCTGGCTTTTTTCATTTAGAATGTTTTTTAGATTAATCCAGTTTTAGCATTTATCAGTAGTTGGATCCTTTTTATTGCTGAGAATAGTATTTCATTTTTGGATATACAACATTTTGTTTAATTCACAAGTTGATCATTTGAATTGTTTTCAGTATTTACCTGTGATGCATAATGCTGCTATGAAGTTCACATACAAGCCTTTGTGAGTATATATGATTTCATTTCTCTTGAATAGGTATCTGGAAGTTGAATTGCTGCAGTTGTAGGGTAAGTTGTACATATGTTTAACCTGGTAAGAAACAGCCAAACTATCTTCCATAATGTCTGTACCATTTTATGTTCCCATTATCAATTCAGTTTTCCCATGTCTTCAACAGCTCTGGATATTGTTTGTCTCTTTAATTATGGCCATCCCAAGGGGATATGTAATGATATTTCATTGTGGCTTTAATTTGCAGTCACCTAATGACTATTGATCTTGAGCATCTTTTTAGGTACTTATTAGCTTTTGTATATCTTCTTTAATGAAATGTCCATTCAAATCTTTTGCCCATTTTAAATTCGTTTAATTATTATTGAATTATAAGCCTTCTTTTTATATTCTGGATACAAATCTCTTGGCAGATATAGGATTTGCAACTATGTTCTTCCAGTCTGTGGCTTGTCTTACTATTTTCTCAATAGTTTCTTTTAAAGCAAGCATAAGAGTTTTTAATTTTGATGAAGGTCAACTTATCAATTTGTTCTTTTGAGTTACTTTTGTGTCTGGGTCCATTTTTATTATTTATTCACTTCGTCATTCATAGTGATATCAAGTTGTTCCAGCATCATTTGCTGGGAAAAAAAATACCCTCTCACCATTGAATTTGCCTTTGAACTTTTGTCAGAAATCTGTTGTCTATATTTGTGAGTCTTATTTCTGGACTCTTCTGTTCACTGATCTGTGTGTTAATCCTATGCCAGTACCACACTGTCCTGGTTACTATAGCTACAGCAGTTTTGAAATCGGACAGTCTAACTATTTTGGACCTTTTGGGTTCTTTGCCTTTTCACATAAATTTTAGAATAATCTTGTCAGTTTGCACACGTGCACACACACACCTGCTAGAATTCTGATAGAGATTTCATTGAATGTATGGATAAAGTTGAGAGAATAATCATATTAACGGTATTGAGTGTTTCACTGATGTCTGTCCTTTGAAGCATAGAATGAACATGGACTTTCCATTAGATATTTTGAAAAGTTTTTCTTGGCTATGTTTTATAGTTTTCATTGTACAAATGTTGCATTTTTTGGTAAAATTTTATCTCAGTATCTCATTCATCTTGATGTAAGTATAAATGAAATTGGTTTTTTAATTTTTTTTATTTTCTGGTTGATTGTTATGTAGCAATATTGTACATACGTATAATATTATAGCTCTAGGATAGCGTGATTTTCCAGCTTGTGAATTATCAAACTCTTAATGTCACAGTGACCTAATCCATGAAGTATGGATAGGATGCTGCAGACTGTGAAAAATAATTGCGTATTATCATAATGGTCTTACTGATAATGCAGGATCAAGATCATTCTGGTATATTTTTATATTGGGGCAGTAGACATTTTAAAGTGTTCAGTTCTAATTGTGTGACTACATATGCATGTATATATAATGAATATAAATATCACATTTATATTGCTGTGTTATTTTGACATGATATGTAAATTTTTAGAAATACTACTTATTTAGAAAAAGTCAGATCCTGGTTTCTGGATTAGATTATATTTTATTGTTGGAGGCACTTAGTAACTGGTGAATTCCTGAGTTTCATTTTACCATTTTATTTTATATTATTTTTACCTAAAATGTTTTGAATTTATTTCTGATTAAATATGCTGGATTGGATTAGAGTTCAGTCTCAATCAGTAAAAGTGTGAATTACAAACTATGTTAGAGAAGAACGGCATATAGGGTTCTTAATGCATTTGTTAGATTTAAGAAGTAAGGATTTCGCATGCTTTCCCTGTTTTCATATTTCTTCATTGTGGATTCCTGTGCTAAATATATGGTTAATGAAACAGAACAATTTGACATAGGCTGAGAAGTTATGAACTATCAAGTATAGAAGTTCCTGAATTGCAGGTATTTAAAACAAGAGTCAGTTATGAATTTGAAATATGGCAGAAAATAATAAACATGAAAGTTCCTCTTAGGCTTTATGAATTTGTGAAAAATGTACACTTTCTTATTTTTCCTTTACCAGCTAACAGGATATCAAATTAGACATTTCTAGTAGTAGAAAT
Source organism: Craseonycteris thonglongyai (assembly GCA_004027555.1). NCBI lineage: Eukaryota > Metazoa > Chordata > Mammalia > Chiroptera > Craseonycteridae > Craseonycteris > Craseonycteris thonglongyai. The sequence continues at coordinate 2,817 of PVKE010014815.1, forward strand.
TGCCATTTGGCTTATATTACGTTATTTCTGTGGCTGCCTAACTTACCTTTGTTTCTTTGAATGTACATTATTCTGACAAAGTCTTGGTCCTTGTGAATGATAGCCATCATATACATGAACTCTACTTTGCTACCTTTATGCCTAACAGCTATAACATTTGTATGCTTATTGAGTATCAGGAACTGAGCTTAGCAGGTTACATGCATTAGCACATTTAATCCCCACATAGGCCTATGAGGTAAATACCATCATTAACCCTTTCTAAGAAAGAAAAGGTTGCCTGAGTTATCACAGGTGGGATGTGATAGAGCTAAGATAAATTCATTTTCTTAACCACGATGCTTTCTGTCACTCTTTCTGGGAATGACCTTTCCTGAAATGTTACAAAGTGACTTCAAATCCAGTCTACTAAACTAAAGCAGTAAACTCTTGGATTTATAACTCAAAGAAATGTAATTTCTATATCAAATTGTGTTATACTTGTCCTTGTCTACCACAGTGGTTCTCTGCTAGGAGTGGCATTACCCATCTCCCTAGAAGGATTTGAAAATCTGGGGGAATAAGAGATTGTTCTGAGGAAATTGCCGGCATTTAGTTCTCCCAGTCAGAGATAGCAAATGTTATGCAGTGCACAAGGCAGAGGACAGCCCCCTCATAACTCTCCCACCCAAAATACCAACATCGCTCCTTTTCAGAAACTGAGCTGCTTATCTATAGAATGCAAGTAATGAATTTCTTCCTCAAGAAATTTGAGAATATATGAGGGCTGTGTGGAAAAATTCAGCCATAAATGCTTCTATTTTTCATATTACATAGCTGGATACTTTCTGGACATTCCTCATACTTTGCCCAGAGTTAGAGTGCATAAACCATTTGTAAAATTCCATTTTGATTTTATCCCAACAGTAATTCTTTTTGCATTCATTGCTCCTTGTTCTTTATTTTTTTAATTTATTTTTGTCAAGTTTAAATACAGTTGAACTATTCACTTAACCTCACAGTTACTTTCATGACTAGGAAATAGGAAGGAGGAAGATAACTGAGAAAACAATTTGGGGAAGCAGGGATGACTCAGTGGGTTAAGTGCTCACTTTGCAGCCCTGGGGACTGAGAATCGAATCCCGGCCCTGGCTGGTGTGGACCCATATGCTGAACTGGGGTGTGCCCCAGTTCAGTTCTTGCCAGGGCCTATGCAGGAGGCTCCCTGCCCAGTTCCTGCCCTGTGCAGCCCCACACCCACCTGTGGAATGAAACTATGTGAAAAAACCAATTATGTGCAACTATGGAAACTGTTCTGGGCCCTCCCCCTTCTCTCTGTCTCTGTCAAAAGCAATAAATATATAAAAGAAAAAATAAAACAATTTGTTCTTTTCCTGGCAGAAGCTATCCATTCAGAAAAGATTCATAGAATACAGGTGTCCCTGGACTAAACAATTTGCATGTGCTGGACAGAGAGGTATGATAAATGTATCTCTTTCAGAAGTCACACTGATTGCCTTGTTCATCATAATCTTTTCAACTGATGCACGTGTCTTGAAGTTCATCACACTCCACAGAGGTATTCCGAGTTTGGATAATTAGTTAAAGCAGTAGCAGTAATGTTGATTTGCCTTCATGATAAGAATCTTAATACAAATTCATTCCTTGCCTCTCAATAATATATATTGTGAAATGTATTTTAAAGATTTCAGTCTGATTGAATATGAACAGGTTTATGGTCTAAATGGTTGAGAGTTCCAGTAATAGTAGTAGCTAACATTTAGCCATTTAATCTTCACAACAACCTTGTGAGATAAGTACTATCACTATCCTTACTTATACTAGCACTGAGATGATGATGGTGAGAACGTCATATTTCTTGACTGCTATAAAGTTCAAACTGTATCCTTCCTTAAAAAGAAACAAATAGCCTTCTCATTATCAATGGGAAATTATAGGTCATAGAATGAACTTGTAGTTTAGACAAATTACATACCTACAGTAGCAAAAACTGCTATAATATCCTTTCACATATTGTGATCTAACTTACATCATATTAAATGCCTGATTTGTATTATTTAGGCAATTTTCAAAAGTCAAACCAAGATAAATCTACCCATCTTATAGAAGAATAAAATAGTAAGCTAACAATTACTCTTTGTACCATTCTTTCTTATATACTACTGACAGGGCTTGTAAAAAAGGCAAAATGATTAACAGCAATCCAGAAGTCACAGCAATCTAAAAGTCCATCCAGTTATCCAAGAAGAAAGGAAAGCTGTGTCATCTTCTATGACATTGTATTTCAAATACACCTTGTTCCAGACTCGTATTTAATGTGGCATTACAATTAGATTACCTATCAAAATAATTTAAGAGAACTGAGTGCAATTAAAAATACCTCATTTCTTGACATTAGAATATTACAGAGTAAAAAACAAGCCACCAAGTGTTCTATGCTAAGATCCACAGTCCGTGGGACTTCGTAATCTTGCAAAAGAAAGTGTCTTAATCTTTCATTATGTTTTCTACAATTGGACCACATTTTTAAGTACAAATGTTCTATCAGGGGTCTCCAAACTGCAGCCCATGAGGCCCTCTCATCCAGCTTGTGGAGACCGTTTTATCTGAATAAAATAATATTAAATAAATAATTAAAAAACAACATCTATGTTTTGATTCTTTTTTATTTGGACCTAGAGTGTGTAGTCGGCCTCCAAACTGCTGTTTGATAGTTAATGTCTGTAAAGGGTAACAGACATAGTCACTGTATTTTTGTGTTTGTGGTAACATATATAAATAATCTCAAGAACTCTTAAAAGTTTCTCAAATTGAAAAAGTTAAAATTAGCATAATGTATACCTCTGCCTTTCAGATTTTTTCTATTGTATTCCTTTATTTTTTTTAATTAAATTTGTTGGGGTGAGCTTGGTTAGTCAAGTTATATGGGTTCCAAGTGTACAATTCTATAATACATCATCTCTGTGTTTGTTGCATTGTGTGCTCACCACCCACAGTCAGTTCTTCCATCATCATATATTTGACCCCTTCCCTTTGCCACAGTCCCTTTGCCCCTTAAAACACAAGTTTTTTTTCTTTTTCTTTTATAAAACTAGTAGAATTAAGAGCCATTTAAAATCACAGTTTTTTTCTGTGTCTCAGTCATTAAAACCACATTCTTGTAGTTGCTCTTAAATTGCTAATTTGGTGAACACATTAGGTAACAGGATACGATTAATCTGTATACATCTAATCGTGCCTTTAGGCATTCATTTCCAATGTTGAATTACTCATATGTGCAAAGTGCCCAAAGCTGACGTTCAAACACTGTAAAAGCAGTGGAACTTTATGTTTGATTAGTATTTAATGTAAATATTTCTTTATATATGCATATAGAGTATAACGAAAATACATGCTTCAAAGGTTTTGATGAAGTTTAGATAGTAATAAAATTTTGTTACAGGCTTATACCATTATCACTTTTTTGTTGTTGTTCTTTTATTTATTTATTTGTTTTTGACAGAGAGAGAGAGATACAGAGATACAGAGACAGAGAGAGAACTGAACTGGGGGAGCTCCCAGTTCAGCTGGGGCCGGGATTCGATCCCTGGTCCCAGGATTCGATCCCTGGTCCCCGGCGCTGCAAAGTGAGCGCTTAACCCACTGAGCCATCCGGCTTCCCCTCATCACTCTTTGAGCATAGGTAAGTATCTATGTCCTGATATTCAATGTCCCACATGTCTGCAGTAGTGTGAGGAAAAAGTATTGTTACATCCAACTCATTAGCTCAAAGAGTAAGAGTTCAACTCTTAATTCTCTTTAGAATGATTTTCACAATCAGTTACTTTTTAAAAAGTATCTTGTATACAATGCAGTCATTTGAAAACATCTACTAAAGACAAGATGACATTGTTAAAACATGTAGATAAAACTATTATAATTTATGTGCTTCTTTATGAAGCATTAAAGAAAAATGAAGGAAAATTCTCTTTGGGCAACAAATAATTGAAATAATGTAGCTTTATTTTTATCTAATTATATTATGCATACCCAACTCATCATATCCTTACATATATTTTACATACTATCACCCTGTTAGATACAAGTACGTTATAAGTCTCTAATAAATAGTTTTAGTAAGTTAGGCATTGTAGAGAAAGTTAAAAATTATGTGACTTGAGTCTTGGAACACTGTCTGACACGTAGGAGACCACCACCCTGAAAACAGGGCTGACTAATGGTCAGCCTGGACAAGATAGTGTAAACAAGTCTCAAGGAACCTGAAAGAAGAAGGGTATCTAAATACGAAAGGAAGGACAAGTACTTCCTGATTAGGGGAACAGGGTCTTAGAATGAGGGATTCATTCTAAGAGAACTTTGGCTGAAGCTGAGATGGATTCTAGGAGGAGTTTTTGCAGAAGCAAAAACCAATGCTGGAGAATTTGTGCTGAAGCTTAAACAAAGGCTGGAGAACTTTTTATGAAATTTAAGGGAATCTTAAACTCTCTAATTTTGTTTTTACAGGAACAGAATATACTCCCGTTCCTGTGTTTTCTTGATTATGTGTTTTGATGATTGTTATCACGTATGTATTCATATCAATGGAATATAAATAAAAGCCAGCAGTGAGGAGAGCTCTTTGCAAGATTAAAGATACATCTTATTTTAGTAAGTTTATGGGCAGGAACCTCTGTACCTTCAGTGAACAATAACTATAATAATACATTTGTATACAACATTTATTTATAGTTCCATACAGCATTCATACACTTTCCAGAACACCATCAAATCTACTTCTCCATTTTATTCTAACAGCCATCCTATGAGTTTTGGCAAGGCCAACATTGTTATCCCACTAGGAATATATGAAAAGTACAGCACTGAAAACATCCAAAGGCTTGTATGACCTCACCCTGTTAACCCTCTTAGTGCTACCTTCTGCCAGTGGTAATAGCGAGAAATGCAAAGGGTAATTTAATAAAATGTATCACCTTAAGAAAAGAAACATTATGAAGTTAATGTTTTAGATATACATATGTGGTGTTTTTAGTTTCATATAAATTGAATTAGTTAATAATAATATTACATCATCTGAAAAAGAAATGTAATTATTTCAGTCATACATCATACAAGAAAAAATATGTTATAGCGCTTTTAACTATGGTCTATGTATGAGCCGATATATTGGCCCGCCGCACTTCTCATCCTAGATGCAAAAGCCGATATATCGGCCCATCGCACTAAAAAGGTTACGTAAATAAGATGCTGGAGCCAGTGGATTCCCCAGCCCAGGACTCATTCTATTATCTTCCAAGTAATAGCCGGGAGTGAGCGGATTGGATGCAATAAGTAGGTTTGATCATGGTGGTGATTTGTATTCTTTCCCAATATTGCACAAGACTTGTATATCTGTGAGATTTGCTTTTAATTTTCCAAAATGGGAATAAGTCATCATCTAACATTGTTAAGTGCCCATTTGTACCTTAATCTGAACAAGATACCAGTATTTTAAGGAATTTGTCCTCTGAAAATTCTATGAAGATCTGGGTGTCAGAAAAAACAGTATAGCAAACTACATCCTATACACTTAGGACATACACAAAAGGAAAAAGATCATTACAATCTGTCCAGTTTTTTTATCTAATTTCTCTACAATCTCTGGTCAGCCCCAGGAGGTATAGGTTTTGTGTTTAAGATAAAGGTTTTTGTCAAAACTTGAATGGGTTCAAAGTGAAGCCGTACACAAGTTACTTCACCTCCCTTAGAGTTCCTCTCCTGAAAAATTACAGAACTGTGAGCAGTAAGAATAATGAAGGTCAAAGTGCCTGGAATATAGTAGTTAACCAATAAATAATAGCTATCATTTGTGTGTTCTGGACAATTAAGGTACTGAGGGAAATGCATTCAGTTAATTATTTTTACTACAATATACAGTTCTAAAATCAAAGTGTGTATTTCTTAAATACAGTGTCACAGATCTAAGTTGTGTAACATTCCTCCAGTCCTTGAATGTGCAGTCATTTGATCTGACCTCTTTATTTTCATGCACTATCTTTTATTATGCTGTTATATTGTACCATATGATGCATCGCTGAAAACAATACTAGTGTAATGCTTAGGGAATGTAAATTGAGGATATAAATAAATGTCCACTCTTGTTTATATGAAAATAACGTTACACATCTTGGAAACAAGTGTTCTTGTTGTGCATGAATTGATAGCAATCCGTGTTATTTGCTTCCAAATAATTTTAAACAATTTTCAATGCCTTTGTTTCTGAAATTGATTTTAAAATAGAACAACAATCATGAAATTAGAAACTAAATCTTACATGTTTTATTTATGCCTAAAATAGATACTTTAAGATATTCAATGAATTATATTTCCCTTAGGTTACTGAAGTTACTGCGGGTCATGCTATTTGAAATGGAACCTGTTAGCTGTGAAAAAATGTATTACAGGCCTTACTGTTGTTAACACCTCAAATCCTGACTGCAGAGTCTCCTCCCTTCTCACAGAGACTACTCCATGAAGAAATGTAAAAGAGAGAGGCACTTTGACAGGCCTGAAAGGAACAGTTTCCAGAGAACACATTGATTTTTGTTGCCCTGAATCTGGCGCTTTAATCTTCCTCTAGCTGAGGAAGTGTTTTTTGTATTGTCTTTGTGCATACTGTGTTTTTAAACTGTTTCTCAATAGTGTATCCTCATTGTGCCTCACACTATATGAGGGCTGTCCGAAGTTATCCAGCCATGTAATATGAAAAACAGAGTCATTTATGACTGGATTTTTTCTGGACTGCCCTTGTATATTCCCCTTCCCCTGACATGCACATATTGTAACTGGTTCCTAAGCACTGTGAGTTCTCTATGCTGACATTTGTTCATTGAGCGAATATTTACTAAATGGCTAATATGTGCCAGATATATTCAAGAAATTATAATAAAACAGTGAGGCACACTGGTAAAAACACCAAAATACCAGACTTTTTTTATTGTTTCTTGGCTTTTGAAGCATTCCCTTCACTCTGGGAAGCTTTGAAGATTTATCAGTGATTTTCCCATTGGGATCTCTCTTTTGGAACTGTATTCCTGAGCCATTACATGTATACTTGTATATACTATACACATATAGTAACTTCAGTTTTATGTATATATAATTTCTGTTGTGTGTATAAAATATAATTCTGTTATGAATAAGATATAATTACTGATGTATGTTTAAATTTTCATAACTAACTTTTTACTAATACTGTGGTGGAAATAACTGAAACTTTGGGACAAAACAAACTTGAGTTTGAATACATTACCTTTCAGAAAGTTATTTAACCCTTCCAAGGTTCAATTTCTTCACTTGTAAGATTGGATTACCAACAGAAAATCATGTGGTTGTAAGGATTTAATTTATTATTATTTAATTAATCAAAAATAGTATCAGTGACATTAAACACTCATCTTACTTCACAAAAATCTGGACATTTAAAACTCAAGTATACCTCAGTTGTATTGTTTTTTAATCAGAAATATCTTTTATAAATCACATAGCCCCTTTATGCATTTATATGGAAGCACACAATGAGCGAAAGTATATCAAAGTGCTTCACATTCTTGGTTTTTATTTGTGCCTTTAGGTTTTTCTATTTCAAAATACCATGTATTTCCAAAGAGAATCACCAAAGGGCCAAATCCAGGATGTCTTAAAGCAGGCACAGTCTTTGCCTCACTCATGTAGGGCCTCCCTTATAAGCTTGAAGAACTGTGGTATAGTCTATTTCTGGACCATCTTTTGAAGATCACCACAATGCAGAGGTCCCTCTACCCCAGGAGGCACATTTATGAGATATGCTATCCCTGGGCCTTGGAATAAGAACATTAGCTACCTCAGCTCCAAGTTTCAGTGCCAAGGCCAACCACTGCCCAGGAGCCCATCAAGTACCACTGTCTGTCTGGTCTATGGCATGACAGTACATAAGGGAAGGAAAGAAAAATAAGAAAATAGACTTAAGATTTTAATTACAAATATTTTATTGGAAAGCTATGTCTAGTCAAACTTGACATGTTTTTAAAATCTCAATTCTATCTTAATACACCTATTTTCATTTGCATATTCTCTTCTATGCATTTGAGAGTTGCAGTAATAGTACACACATCATTTGTGCTTCACTTTTTCACTTAATGTATAGCTTATAAACTCATTTCTCAGTTTTCTTAATTCTCATTTTAAGCTGTAATATGTTTTCATGTATGTTACACCAAAAGTTGTTAAAGTATTAATGTAAAGTTCCTCTAATTTTAGCAAGTAGAATCAAACAGAAAATGAAGTGATTTGATTTTTGCCACCTCTTCCTGTTTCAAAGCAACTCTTGGTAAATGACAGCCCAAAGAAAACAACAAAAGGCAACAAGATAACAGTCCTGGGCAGTTAACCAACTGAATAATTAAGACATTAAGTAGTAGAAACACATTTACCTTTAAATGTAGGTTTTGAATAGAAACCCAGCAAGTTTTTTAAGCTAGGGAACAATAGTAAAAAGGCACTTACTTTTCCTATATCAATGTTAGTCAATTTCAGGAAAAATTTATTGTACCAGTAATCCTGCCTCTCTTCTTCCTCACCTCCCCCCAAAATAAAGTTAGGTTCATTCAAGTATGAACTCTTACTAAACCAACATTGCTTCAGTCCAGAAATAACATTATTCTAACAATATGGTTTTCTATATCAGTATATGCATTACACTAAGAAATTTATTTATGATCTTTCCTAACAAATGGGGGGCTTGGAGAAAGACTACAGTTCGAGGTTCACATACCACATGTCTAGATATTTAGATGTTATATGTTATGTCTTCCTACCTTGACAAAGTTACTTTCATAAAGATCTTAACTTCTACATATGAATTCACAGTTCTTGGACTTTTGTGCCAGAATGTGATGGCATAGAGAGAACAGCTCCAGACCCCAGCCCATGGCCCACCTCTGGGTTACTTGTGAACTTTATGGCCTCAGAATACTTAGGTGAGCATCCCAACCTACATGCCCAAGTACTTTACATACCCCTAAGTATCAGCCACTTATCAGAACACCAGTTTTTTGTGGGGGTTCTTTTTTTTTCAGTTTTATTAAGCTATATTTGGTATATGACATTGTATAGGGTAAATATACAATAAGATGATTTTATGCATGTATGTGTTACATATATTACAAAATGGTTATCACAAGATTAGTTAACACATTCATCACCTCACAGTTTTATTTCTGTATAATTATAGCATTAGTCTCAAGTGCATAACAATGATTTGATATTTGTACTGTGAAAGGATCAGTACAATAGCTAATTTCATCACCACATGTAATCAAAGTTTTTCTTGTGACAACTTTTTAAATAAGTAAGACCCTTTAACATTTGTTTTGATGCTGGCTTTGAGGTGATGAACTCCTTTCGCTTTTTTCTATTTGGGAAGCTTCGTCTTTATCTGTCCTTTGGTTCTAAATGATAGCTTTGCTGGGTAGAGTAATCTTGATTGTATATCCTTGCTTTTTATCACTTGGAATATTTTCTGCTAATCCCTTGCCTGCAAAATTTTTATGGAGAAATCAGCCGATAGTCGTATGCAAGTTCTCTTGTAGATAACTGATTTTCTCTTGCCACTTTTAAGATTCTTTCTGTCTTTAACCTTTGCTGTTTTACTTATAGTGTGTCTTGGTGGTGGTCATTTGGACTCATCTTGCTTGAGACTCTATGCTTCTTTGACTTGTATGCCTATTTCCTTCACCAGATTAGAGAAGTTTTCCGTCATTTTTTTCTTCAAATAGGTTTTCAATCCCTTGCTTATTTTTGGTTTGTTTGTTTTGTTTTGTTTTTCCTTCTGATGCAAATGTTGTTATACTTGATATTGTCCCAGAGATTTCTTAAATTATCCTCATTATTTTAATGTTTTTCTTTTTGTTGTTTCCATTGGGAGATTTCTGCTGTGTTGTATTCCTAATTGCTGATTCGACCTTCTGCTTCATCTTGTCTGCTGTTGATACCTTCTAATTTAGCATTTCAGTTATTGTAGTCTTCACTCCTGACTGGTTCTTTTTTGTTTTCTATCTCTGTTGACTTTCTTACTGAGATAATGTATTCTTCCCCTAAGTTCATTGAGCATCTTTATAACCAGTAGTTTGAACTCTGTGTCTGATAGATTTCTTGCCTCTATTTTATTTAGTTATTTTTCTGGAGTTTTGTCCTTTTCTTTCATTTGGGACATGTTTCTTTGTCTCCTCATTTTGGCTGCTTCTCTGTGCCTATCTCCATGTATTTGGTAGATCTTCTATGTCTTCCAGTCATTTCAGAATAGTTTTATGTTGTAGGAGTTCCATGGAACCAGTGGCACAATCTCCCTGGTTTGGAGCACCTGGGTGCTCCGGGTGTGTTTCTTGTATGGATTGTGTGTGCCCTCCTATTGTACTTGAGCCTTGATTGCTATTGGCACATCGGTGGATAGGAGTGACTCTCAGGCTGACTGGCTGTGTCTATAGCAGACAAGACCCACAGAGTGGGAGCTTTAGCAGGGTTCTGGTACCTGCTGGGTCCACCCTTTGAGTGTGTCATTTGTGGAGCTAATTGGTTGATGATCTGGTATAGTTTAAAACCAGGTGTGTTGGTTCTGGGGCCTTTTGAGAGAGGCTCTGGTGCAGGCCAAGGTCAGCCACTGTTTCTGCCCAGCCTGAGGCCACCTGGTAGGAGCTACAAAGTGATCTGCAATTGGTAGTTTTCTGTGCTTTGCTTGAAGGTACATGGGAGAGGCTGTGCTGTGAACCAAGGCTGCCTGCCACTTGTGCCAGGCTTAGGCCATGTAACAAGAGGCACAGGGCATGCTGAGGCCAGCTGCTGTTTATTTGGGATTTATGGACCTTTGAGAGATGATAGGGAAGTCCACAGTGCAGGCTGAGGCTGGCTGCTTGGGAAGAACAGGCATGGAAAGAAGTTTAGGCCACTAGGTAAATTGGGTGGGGCAGGGTCTCAGGGAATAACTGCAGTGGAGTGAGTGGTGTTAGCCAGATTGATGGAGACTCAAATGTGATACCCACCTGCACATACAGGCTGTATAGGTGGAAGGCTTAACAGAATAACAGTGGCACCTGCCAGCACTTTAGTCCAGGAGAAAGCTGCTGCTCCAGCCCTCACCCCTAAGCCAATGCATTCAGTTTCTCTTTGAGCCCTACCCCCACATGGCCATATCTGAACTTGATTAGTCTGGTGAGCTCCACTGTCTCCTTCACCCTGCTGACTCACTGGGACCCTGCCCTATCCAACTCTCCCAATGCCAAAGGCACTTTCTCTAGTGAGTAGCCAGCCCTGCCCTCATAATCTTTCTTAGAAAACTATCAGAGTCTGCAGACCCCAGTTGGGGAGTGACCAACCTGTTTTCTGAGACTTGCTGAGTAGCTCCAGGCACAGCACTGGCACCAAAGCAGAATCTACAGGAGCATCCAGCACATGTGACCAGGTAGACTATGCCAGGGCCCCATAGGGCACTTCCTACATAGAGCTACCCAGCAATACTGGGAGATGTAGCAGATCTACCTAATACATAGAAACAAACAGAGAGAGGCAAACAAAATTAATAAAGAACTACATTCCAAATTAATAAACAGCAGGAAACTCCAGAAAAATAATAAGTGAGATGGAGGCAAACAATTAAATACAGAGTTCAAAACTGGTTATAAGTATGCTTAAGGAACTTAATGAAAACTTCAACAAAGAGATAGCTAGAACATAAGGATATGTAAAAAATAAAGGATAAACATAAAGAAGGATATAGAAACCATATAAAAGAACCAGTCAGAAGTAAAGAATCCAATAACTAAAATGTAGAATGCAATAGAAAGAGTCAATAGCAGACTAAAAGAGGATCAAATCAGCAATTTGGAAGACAAGAAAGCAGAAAACACACAATCAGAACCACAAAAAGAAAAATATCCTCCCAAAATGAGGATAGTTTTAAGAAACCTGAGACAGCATCAAGTATAACAATATTTGCATCTTAGGAGTACCAGGAGGAGAAGAGAGGGACCAAAGGATTGAGAACTTATGGTGGCAGACTGATAGATTTTTGCCCCCACTGTAATATTTTTGTTACATTAAACATCTGAAAATAATTAGTTCTGTGTAGTCACAGGGTATCTCTCCATTATTCTTGACCTTGCACATATGATGCTTACATTTTTCACCTAGTGCACATTGAAATGGAAGTGTTCGGAGGTTCAGTTCAAACAACATGCTGTTATTGAATTCTTTTTTTCATAAAGATTTATTTTGTTTGAGAGGTGTGAGAGAGAGAAGGGGAGAGGGCCCAGAACAGTCTCCATAGTTGCTTATTAGTTGTAACATGGTTTCATTCCACACAGGTAGATGTGGGGCTGTGTAGGGTGGGAACCGAACTGGGGTCCTCCCCACATAGGAGGCAAGAACCATCCTGGCAGCTACCAGTTCAGCGTTTGGGTTTGCATGGATTGGGGCCGGATTCAATCCCAGGACCTTGTGGTTGCAAGACAAGCACTCAAGCTGCTAAACTATCCTGGCATCCCTGTTTGTGAATTTTTAACAGTGTAAAAAGTTCCTCCAATATTTTGAAATTTTGGGAAAAAAGTGAAGACTTCTTAAAGATCTTTACAGGTGATGAAACTTGGGTCCATCATTATGACCCCAAGAACAAAGGCAGTCAGTGGAATAGTGCCATAAGGAATCACCTCAGCCAAAACATTATAAAACTCAGGCCTCGGCTGGGAAGGGCATGTTGACTGATTTGTGGAATTCTAAACGTGTTGTTCTTGCAGACTTACTTGAAAAAGGAACAACAGTAAGCTCTGAATGTTATATTGAAACTCTTACATTAAAAAAATAATCAAATGGATTGGAATAAGAAATGAAACACTTCTTCAACACAACAATGCCAGGTCTCACACAAGTGCAGCAATAAGATGCAATCCAATGCCTGGACTTTTCAGTGCTACCACATCCACTGTACAGCCCAGATGTGGCTCCTAGTGATTTCCACCAGTTCCTAAAAGAGCCAGCACTTCATCTGTGGTGAAGAGGTGAAGTCTGCAGTGAGGAAATAACAGGTTTTTAAAGGACAGATTTCAAAAACTAGTGCAGCGTTGGCAGAAGTGTATTGAAGTATGTGGTGATTTTGTAGAAAAGTAATTACGCAGCTTTGAAAATTTCCTAACATGGCAAAGAAAATAGACATGCAAGCTCAGGAAACACAGAAAGTCTCAAAAAGATGACCCCAAACTGGCCCACACTAGGACACATTATAATTAAAATGACAGTGGTTAAAAACAGAAAACTCAAAGCCACAGAGAAAGGCAACTAGTAACTTACAAGGGTGTTCCCATAAGACTGTCAGCTGATTTCTTAACAGAAACTTTGCAGGTCAGAAGGAATTGGCAGAAAATACTCAATGTGATGAGAAGTGAGGACCTACCACCAAGATTACTCTATCCAGTGAAGCTGTCATTCAAAATCAAAGAACAAAGAGCTCCTCAGACAAGAAGAAGCTAAAGGAGTTCATCACCACCAAACCAGTATTACCAGGAATGTTAGAGGGACTTCTTTGAGATGGAAGAAAAAAGCAAAATTATGAATAATCAAATGGCAATGGCTACATATCTATCAACAATTACTTTCAATTTTAATAGATTAAAATCTCTAGTCAAGACTTAAAGAGTATTGTGCTGAGTGGAGTGTCAGACACAAAAAGACAAATGCAATTTGATTTTGCTTATATGGGGAATCTAAAGAAGAAAGGAAATAAAACAAAGTCACAGATACATAAAACATTTTGATGGTTGCCAGATCAGAGAGGGTTTGAGAGTGGGTGAAAAAAAGGGGAAGGGGTTAAGAAGTACAAATTGGTTTTTACAAAGTAATTATGGGGATGTGAGGTATAGCATAAGGAATATAAATAATGTAATAAAAAACGTCAGATGCGTACTAAATTTATTTGGTTGATTGTTGGGAAGGGATTGGGGGCAAGGTGAAAAGGTGAAGGAATTAAGAAGTATAAATTGGTCGTTATAAAATGTCGTGGGGATATAAAGTAAAGCATAGGGAATGATATAATAACGATGTATAGTGCCAGGTGGGTATTAGACTAGTTGGGGGATCATTTCTTACACAAATATCTAAACACTATGCTGTACACCTAAAATTAATATAAGATAATATTGAATGTAAAAAAAAAAAAGTTGGTACATATACTAGGGGTATCAAAATATGTATACACATTTTAAGAGATGTTACCTATTGTTTTTTGAAGTTGAATTATGGTAGCAATATATAGTATGATGTTTGCTCAAAAGATGGTGTTACTCAAATAAATGCTGGTGTCACCATGCAACAGGCAGGACAGTCAAAGAAAATGTCGGAAACATGGTTGTGTGAGGAGTACAAGACCATTTTGAAGTGGTATTTGAAATTAGAGAATGTTGTGGAAGTACAACAACAATGGAAGTGTGAGTATGAAACAGAACCTCCAACATACCTAACAGTTATACACATTTGTGGTAAGTTTGAGACACATGGTAAATTGAAATGGCACACACAACAATACAAGTGGACACTTTGGTCAGCATTGCTTAATCAGTAGTTTGCTATAATCAGAAGTGTCTGGATGCTGATGGTAACCACTATAAGCACCTCTTATAATTGCAGAAGTCAAATATGACTTATATTTGGTCTTTTGTTATCAGTATATATTACAATTTTAATACATTGTAATTTTAAAAAAATGTGTGTATGTATTTTTGCACCCTTTGCATACAATGTGATACAAAAAAAAAAAAAAAATGAAATCTTACCATCTACAACAACCTGGTCAGACCTAGAGTGTATCCTGCTGAGTGTGGTTAAGTCAGACAGAGGAAGACAAATGTCATATGATTCCACTTACATGTGGAATCTAAAGAACAAAATAAATGAGTAAACAAAACAGAAATAGACTCATAGAGAACATTTTGATGGTTGCCAGATGGGAGGATGGTTGGTGGCATGGGTGAAAAAAAGGGGAGGAATTAAGTCAAATTCAGGGATGCCTGGATGACTCAGTGGGTTGAGTGCTTACGTTGCAGCCCCGAGGACTGAGGATCAAATCCCGGCCCTGGCCCATACAGACTCATATGCTGAGCTGGGGAGTGCTTCCCATGTGGGAGGCCCCCAGTTAGGTTCTCACCCTGTCCCCCAGTTTGGCCCCTGGCTCGAGGCACTGAGGGGTGTGCCTCCCATGCAGGAGGCCCCCAGCCTGGTTCCTGCCCTGCGTGGCCCCCGCCCACTTGTGTGTAACAAAATGGTGTTGAAAATTAATGACATACTACTATGGAGACTGCTTTGGGTCCTCCCTCTTCTCTCTGTCTCTGTCAGAAACAATAAAATCTTTAAAAAAAATACAAATTCATAATTACAATAGTCATAGGAATATAAAGTATAGCATGGGCATATAGTCAATACTGTAATAACTATGTATGTTGTCAGATGGGCAACAGATTTATCAGGGTGATGGCTTTGTAAGTTATATAAATGTCTTATCACTATAGTGTACACCTGAAACTAATATAATATTGTACGTCAAATATAATTGAAAAAAAATAAGAGGGATTACTGGTCAAGATGATGTAGTAGGTAAAGGCTGTGCTCACGTTCTCTCAGGAGCACATCAATTACAAATAAACTATAGAACAACCATCATGAGAATCACCTAAAGTCTAGCTGAACCAAAGCCCTACATATGAGCATACAGAAGAAACCACCTCCAGGCTGGTTGGAGGAGCGGCCACAGAACAGGCTGCTCCCACACATGCACATGACAATTAAAAATTAGGAGGGGGAAAACGTTTTGTTTTTTTTTTTAAATAAAAATCAGGAGGGATATATTGGCTGCCAAGGTTCCCCCTGGAGGAGTGAGGGATCCCAGTCCCACACACCCTGAGCTCCCAGCCCAGGATTTCACTACTGGGGAGAGAAGTCCCCATAATTTCTGGCTGTGGAAACCAGCAGATATTGTGGTTGAGTGAGCCAGAGGGTGGCTGCAGTTGTAGGCATCTTTCTTAAAGTGCCAGTATGCAGACTTACTCACTGATGCACTCAGTCGCTCAGAGCTCCAGCACTGAGGCAGCAGCTCAGAAGCCTCCAGAGACTTACAGAGAGGAACGGAATTGTGTAGCTTCAGGGTAAGAGCCTGAGGGGAAGCTTTTTTTTTTGTTTTTTTTCCAGAGGAAGAAATTGGTGAAAGCCATTGTTTCTTTGTTAAGCCTTCCCCTTCCATGAGTGCAGATGCTGGTAACTGCCATATCTGAGTCTCCATCAAACTGGCTATCACCTCAGTCTATCCCACTCTAGTGATTCCCTGAGACCCTGGCCATCCCACTTTTGGGCACACCCAAGCCACTTCCATTGAATTTTCCATGAAACTTGTTTTAGCTCATGCTGTGGATTTTCATAAAATCTCTCAAAAGTTTACAACCTCAGTAAAGCAGCATCTGGTTTCAGCATGTCTTATACCTCTGGCTGAGTAGCCTTAAGCTTAGTGGCAGCCAGCCTCAGTTCAAAGATTGGCTATCAAGGCACCACCAAGCCCAGTGTGGGTGATGAACATGTGCAGATTGCTTTTATAGTTCATTCTAGGTGACCTTGGTCAGGGCACATGATGTGGTAAACTTGA
Source organism: Craseonycteris thonglongyai (assembly GCA_004027555.1). Lineage (NCBI taxonomy): Eukaryota > Metazoa > Chordata > Mammalia > Chiroptera > Craseonycteridae > Craseonycteris > Craseonycteris thonglongyai. The sequence goes on from PVKE010014815.1 coordinate 19,501, forward strand.
CCTGCAGTGGGTCCCCTCCCAGGAGGCCGCAGAGCTGGCAAGCCTGTTGGCCAGCTTTAGACCCAGATGGAGCATCACCTGACTGTCTCCATGGATGACATGCCTAAAGAGCACACTGGACAGGCACCAGAGCCCCGTTAAAGTGAGTCCTGCTCTGTGTGTTCAGCCCTTGCTCCATGCTCCTCCACTGTAAGTCAGGGCCGCTCCTCACAACCAATCAGCCTGAGGGTCAGTCCTTCCCAATGATGTGCAAACAGCAACCAAGGCTCAACTACAATGAAAGGGCACAAACAGCCAACAAAAGTGACACACCTAGAGTACCTGGCTTTGGTGACCAGGAGACAGCGCTACTGGGCCCCACAGGACACCTACTACATCAGACCACTCTAATAAGACCAGGAGATACAGCAGCCCTACCTAATACTTAGAAACATAGGAAGGTAGCCTAAATGGGAAGACAAAGAAACATCTCAAATAAAAGAACAGAACAAAGCTTAAAAGATAAAATTTAAAAAATAAACACAATGTACACAAGCCATCTATCAGATGCTGAGTTCCAAACTCTGGTGTAAGGATGCTCAATGATCTCAGGGAGAACTTTAACAAATAGATAGGAAACAGAGAAATGGAGATAGAAGACATAACAAAGAACCAGTCAGAAATACAAAATAACAATAACAAATAAAGAATACATTAGAGGGAACCACCAACAGATTAGATAAAGCAAGGATTCAATGAGCAATTTAGAAGATAAAGTAAGAGAAAATACCCAATCAGCACAGAAAAAGAAAAAAATCCAAAAAATAAGGATAGTTTAAGGGAACTCTGAAACATCAAGAGTACCAACATTTGCATTATGGGGGTACCCAAAGAAAATATATAGAGAGAAAGCAAGGAATTGAAAACCTATTTGAAAAAATAATGACTAAAAATTATCCTAATCTTTTGAAGAAAATAGATATTCAAGCCCAGAAAGCACAGAGAGTCCTAAACAAGATGAACCAAAACAGGACCACACCAAAACACATAATTAAAATGCCAAAGGTTAAAGAAAAAGAATCCTAAAAGCAGCGAGAGAAAAGCAAGTAGGCATTTACAAGGGAGCTTCAGCAGGACTGTCAGCTGATTTCTCAACAGAAAGTTTTGCAGGCCAGGAGGGATTGGCAGGACATATTCAAAATGATGAAAAGCAAGAACCTACAACCAAGATTACCCAACAAAGCTATCAGTATATCAAAGGACATATACAGTTCTTCCCAGACAAGAAAAAAACTAATTGAGTTCATCACCACCAAACCAGTATTATAGGGAATCTTAGAGGGACTTCTTTAAGATGAAAAGGAAAAATATCAAAAATATGAATAGTAAAATGGCAATAATTATGTATCAGCAATTAATTTCAATGTAAATGGATTCTCCAATCAAAAGATAGGGTAACTAAATGGATAAGAAAACAAGACCCTTATATATGCTACCTGTAAGAGACTCACTTCAGATCAAAAGTAAATGGATGAAAAAAGATATTTCACAAAAAAGGAAACAAAACAAACAAACAAAAAGCTGAGGTAGCAATACTTATACCAGACAGAATAGACTTTAAAATAATGACTGTAACGAGAGACAGAATGGCCCAGTAATCCCACTTCTGGTTATTTATCCAAAGAAACCCAAACACTGTTTTGAGGGGATATATTCATTGCAGCATTGTTTACAATGGCCAAGATGTAGAGGCAGCCTGGGTGTTCATGATGGATGAATGGATAAAGAAGAGGTGAACATTTTATATATATATATCTCAACCATGGAAGAGAATGGACTCTTGCCATCTGCGGTAGCATGATGGACTTAGAGGGTATGGTGCTGAGTGGCATATGTCAGACATAGATGTCATATGATTTCACCTAGATATGTTGAATCTAAAGAACAAAATGAACAAACAAGTAAAACAGAAATAAACTCATAGATACAGAGAACATTTTTGGTGGTTGCCGGATGGGAGGTGGGTTGGGGGAGGTGAGGATAAAGGGGAAGACATTAAGAAGTACTAGTTGGTTGTTACACAGTAGTCATAGGGATGTAGGGTGTAGCATAAACATAAGACCCAGCAGAAGTAATGCCCTTCTTAAACTTTACTAGCTCATAAGAAAGGGGCATTACTTCTACCAGACCCTGTATAGCCAAAGATACTGTAATATTAATAATTATGTATGGTGTTGCATGGGTATTAGATTTATTGGGGTGATACATGGGAGGCGGTTGGGGACAGGGTGGAAAAGATGAAGGGATTAGAAACAAATAATTACAAAATAGTCATGGAAATTTAAAGCATTAAGATTATAGTGAATAATATGGTAATAACACATAATGCCTGGTGAGTACTAGACTAGTCAGGGGGATCACTTCCTAAATTATATAAATGTCTAACCACTATGCTATACACCTGAAATTAATATGAAATAATACTGAATGTCAGAATAAGAAAGAGAAAGAAAGAAAAGAATGAGAAAAGAGAAGGGAGGGAGGGAGGCAGGCAGGCAGGCCGGCCCAAAAACAAAGCAAAAATAAGATAGCCTTTGAGTTGACCATTCATTTAGACCTCAGAGTATTGTATCTGAAACCATTTCCTTCCTTTTCTCCACCGTGAATTCATCTTCATTGGACCAGTCATCTCTTCCCTCTTAAACCAGCAATAAAGGGCACACAGCAAGATTGTTGCTCAGCATCTCTATTTTCTGAAACAACAGTTTTCTGGGCCTGATGGCCCCACCTGCAATGGCTGATTATACATTGACCTGGGCTAGTCTGAAATTCATTCAGAAGAATCTTTGTACCTTCTTGTAGACAAACTGTAGGAACAGATGGAAGAGTTGGCTACAAGGAACATGTTTATTATCACAGAAAATGTTCCTCCTCTTTTCAATTTGGTTCCCCAAGTACAGGGGTGGGCGTAAGATCCCCATGACTCAGCTTCTAGAGAAGAGATCCACATATGGCAAACACTAAGGTCACGTTTTCTTACAATTGTTTGAGCATTACATTCTTTACATAGGTATAGGAATACTGTGTTGCTAAGCTTCAGGCAAAAAATGGGTTGCAAATTTTGGGTTTCTGTTTTACACATGCCCAAGTGGCACCAGACAGGCACACATAATTTTGTGATTATTTGGCATATAGTGAGGAAGGGCATGAGAGAACAATATTTTGTATCTGTAGAAACTTTCCAATGCTCACTAGTCAGGTGATGTATGAAACTTCACATTCTATTATTTATATATTATGCATAACTGCAAATCGCATTATTATCTGTGGTGAGTAATAATCACCTACTATGAAGTTTCAAGAGTTGAAAGGAGCTGCTCTGGGTGGGCAGCCCCAGGCTGGGCTGTAGGGGTGTGGAACCAGGAAAAACTGAGGTAAACCTTGGCCAAGCCGTACTGATGTCTCACCTATTTTCCATAATTGCTTCTTTATCCAGCACCATATCTGCATCTTATGACAACTACCGTTTAATCCATTTGCTCCTTTCCCATCCAGAAAATAGATACGATTACGGTAGTGCCTTTGACTGCAAATCCAGAGTTCTGAAATGCACCTATGTTACTGTCTCAGGGATGAACTTGGCAGCTTAAAACGAGAAATATTTATTATCTCCCAGTTTCTGGGTGCTCTGGCTCAGGGTCTCTCACAAGGCTGCAGTCAGGGGGTCAGCCTGGACTGGAGGCATCTCAAGGCTTGACTGAGGAGCAGTCTGCTTTCAAGCTCACTCGATGGCCGAAGCAAGATTTGGCTACTTACAGGCTGTTGCACTATGGGGCTCTTTCTTCCCAGGCAGTGGCCCAGGCATCCCTTAGTTCCTTACATTTTGGGCCTCTCCAGAAGGCAGCTCACAACACGGCAGCCGGTTTCCCTCAGGGACAGCAAGCAAAAGAGCAAGACTGCAAGACAGAAGCCAAAGTTTTTTTGTAACAATATCAGAAGTGACACCCCTCTACTCTTGCCACATTATGTTCATTAGAGGTGAGTCACTAGCTCTGGTCTACTCTCAAGGGGAGGGGATTGTACAAGGGCACGAATACCAGGAGATCACTGCGAGGCATGTTTGGAGCCGCCCACTATAACAACTATGTTTTTTGACAAAATATCCTTGCAAGTAGAAGGGCTTTCATAATTACTGACCTCACCCCTGTTAGAAACCTAGTGCATGTTTCCCAGCCATAGAATATGATATTGTGATCATGATAACACCGATGTAAGCCTCTCTTGTAGCAAACAACCTTGTTATACTATTACAGAACATTGTTTTTGTGTTCCACTCTTTATTACCTAGAGTTGGCTTTCATCTGAGTTTTACTACAGCAGTCAAAGAAATGCTGTTGGTTACCACCAGAATCATAAAGTGACATAGCTAAAAAGCATTTTGTCTCACCTCGCCCCACCTTTTTCATTTCACAGTGCAAACACTGAGAGAGGAAATAAATTGCACATGGACACAGCTAGGTACTAGAGCAGTTGGGTACATGTTAGGTTTTGGTGAAATTAATGTTGATTTTAAGACAGAACCAACTGCACTGCCTCCCCTGGGTGGCCTGAAGCATAGATGAAGATTAAGAAAACTAGAATAGAAAATAAGGCAAGGAAAGAAAATAGTGAAAGTAGAAGAGAGGAAAGGAAGAATTTCAAGGAAGAAACAAATAGGACTGCAGATGAAGAGGAAAGGAGAAAGGTTCAAAACATTCACTGCGGGTACCACTGGCAGGCTCCATGATTTTCCAATATAGCTGCTTTAAAGCAATGACATTTTGATGCAGCCATCAAAATACACACACTTTGAGTACAGTCATTGAAAAGCAGCAGAGCGCAGCAGGTAAGGCTATGGACTCGGGAATCAGAATAATCAGGCTTGAATCCCAGCCCTGCTGCTAGCTGTGTGACCTCTGCAAGTTACTTAACCTCTGTTTTCTTGTTTTCTAAAATGGGATGCTCCTAGTACACACTACATGAGAGTGTCATGGCATTGAATGAGTTAATAAATGTAGAGTGTTTGCAAGAGTGCTAGACAATGGAAAAATCTATAACTATCAAGTGATGGTGAAAACAGACTAATGTTATTCTCAGTCCTAACATGGGTTTGAAAATGGAGTGAAGTTTGAGATAGAGGACAGGGTAAGGTTTAGGAATGAAACAGTGGGTGGCAGTTAAGGTAAGGAGGTGTGTTGTGTGGATCATTGGCAATATTCGGTCAAATCAGAGTGTCTCCTGTCTCACCAAGCAAATTGAATGGATAGATAGTCCCTTTGCCCCTTCCAGCATCCTTCTAACCCTTTTCCAGATGGTTTCCCTTTCCCCTCATGCTCTCTTCTTTTCAGCTCTGCATGCAGCACCTGTTTAATTCTTCCTGTCACTCATTCTCTGAGAAGACTAATCCCTAGCAATATAGAGCTGTAATGCAATTAGAAGGATATAATTTTATATTATTACAAGTATTATGTAGTATCAAAATTATTTTTTGGTGCTGTCACTATAGTCCCATTTTCTCCAGAGCTGTTTTCCTCTTCCGTCTTTTTCTTTTTATTGAAATGTGTATTCATTTGACAGACTTCTGATTAAACAATTGCTTTTCAAACTAAAATTTGCTGAGTACCTATTATGTCCTAGACCTAGGCCTTGTGCAGTGCTTTAAATTGACCCTTACAATAACTCTGTGTATCATTACTATTCTACCTGTAGAGTTAAGAAAAATGAAACCTAGAGAACTTGTCTTGCCTCAGATTTTTATTTATTTATTTATTTTTATTTAGATTTATTTAACTGTTTTTGACAGAGACAGAGAGAAGAGGGAGGGCCCAGAGCAGTCTCCATAGTTGTACATCATCAGTTTTCAACATGGTTTCATTGCACACAGGTGGATGGGAGCTGCACAGGGCAGGAATTGGGCTGGGGGTCTTCCACATGGGAGCACACCCCAGTTCAGCATATGGATCCGCACAGGCCAGGGCTGGAACTTGATCCTCAGTCCTCGGGGCTGCAAAGTGAGCACTTAACCTGCGGAGCCATCCCGGCTTCCCCTTGCCTGAGATTTTTTCATGTCCGCATTTCTTCAACAACACCTGAGTGCCTCTGCATTCTACGCAGTCTCCAAGGCACAGGACTGATCTGGACCTCACTGGGCTCCATTCATTAGGGATGGGGCCTGAAAAGAAAGACTCTCTCCTAGCAGAAGTTGGAGTTGTTGTTTAATGGTGGTCTTTACAAGGTTCTAACAAGTGTGGAACACAAGCAGTGCATCTTGGTGCCCTGGAAAGGAATGTTGTCGGGAAGTCAGTCTCACAGTGGCTGGATGCAGGGACACTCCTGGGATGTCAGAGCAAAGAGCAGAAGAACATATGGGACAGTTCCAGGCAATTACTGGGGTGATCAGGGAATTTAGGGGTATGAACTTTACACAGGTGGGAATAACGAGGCAGTGATCGTTGGATAATTATGGTTATCTGTGGCTCCATTTGTGTCGGTGGGAAACGTGGCCACCCAAAAATAAGAAAAAATTGTCTTCAAAGAAGTGTAATTTTGTGGAGTCAGACATGCAAACATTAAAATGTGACATGTAATATTACAATAAAACACACAAGAACTCAGGAAAGACAATTGAGGAAGTTACTACTGAGCAAAGCTCTGAGGAATGAACAAGAGTTTGCCAGATGTAAAAAGATGGAGGATTATTCTAGATAGAAGTAATTTCACATGCCACAGTTTAGTGTTAGGAAAATTGTTTTCTCTGGAGGATGGAGAGTTAAGTTAGGGACATACTGTGAAGGGACATGTCAGGAGATCTGGAGTTTATTTTATGGCAACAGCCCAGCCTTTTATGTAAGGGTATCTGGAATCACATTCTCTGTCTCTCTCTTTTTTAGAAAGGTAATTCAGATGGAAATTTGGACAATTAATTAAGAGGTACCCAGGTGGTAGGGGTAATGATCAGAATCAGAAAACTGATGGGATTGTGGAAGAACAGTATAAAGACCCAGTAGCCAGAGATCATAATACTGTTTCAGAAACTACTTTCAGGAACAGGAGGTTGTGTGTGGCTGGAGCACATTTGGTGATGAAAGGAGAGGATGGCAACAGCAGGAGAAAGAAAAGGCTGCTTACTTGTACACATGGTGCTGCGGGTTGAAGTGGCAAGTTCAAACTGAAGTCAGGGCAAGCAGAGTTGTCAGGGTCTTGAAGGATGATGACCTTGTGCTAGTTTATTTTTGAATCCCCGTTCTACCACTAGGGCCTGGACCCTGGAGGTGGGGAGAGTGGACGAGGAGTTCCACGAATGTTCTCTTGAATTAAACTAGAGAGCTGAAGGAAACAAGGCTCCAGCTCAGGGAGAGTTGGATCCTGCAGTAAATGGTCAAGTCCAGTGTGATACCTGGTGGTTGGGAGGAACCTCTGGGTGAGCAGGCTGCAGAGTGGATTCGATTTCTGAGGACCTGGAGTGTCAGGCTAAGGATCTCAGACACCATCAGGATACACTGCAGAGAAAACTCCAGAGCGTTTTTGCTAAAATTCTGGAGTGTTTTCTAAAATATTACACATTTAGAAAATCTTAACTCTCTTTTTACATTGCAAGTAATTCTCCATAATGCTCCCAAATCCAAAAATAAGCAAATTTGAACTAACCCCGTTCTCTGGAACTAGAAGGTCTAATTCCTACCACAAATAGACAGCATCTACCTCATGCTGAAGGCTCCCTTTCTGGTGGTGGTTTGAAAATAACGCTTGCAATAAATAAAAAAACAACAACACAAATAAATAGAAATTAAAAACAAAAAGACACCCATTTCAATCACCCCAACTGGCGAATTTTGAAGAAACTGGTTTAAAAGAAAAAGAAGCCCACAGACGTTGCACAAAAACCTAAACCCACGAGAGTGGCATTTAAAAACCATTCATTTTCCGGAACAGCTTTTGCAGTCAAATCCCAACCACCCTGGTCCTCGGAATCCCTCCTGCCCTCCATTCCCGACAACCAGCACCCGACACGCCAGAAGGATGACGTTGCTTGGCGGTGGCGCGGCAACTCAGGTGAGGGGGCCCTTCAGCCTCCCCGCTGGCCCTCCGGGGCGCTAGCGGCCGGAGCCCATTCGCTGAGGCTGCAGCACGGGTGGGCGGGGCTGGAGCAGAGGGGAAGGGGCGGGAGGCGGGGAGTGCGGGATCCCGGAGCAGCGAGGACGGGCGGGGGCGCGTCGGCAGGGGGCTGGCCCTGCTTCGCTCAGGTCGCCGGCTGACGCGCGCCGCAGTCAGAGCCTCAGAAGCGCGGGCGCAGCTTGGACGCGGGGCTGCCAGAGGCGACATCTTCGTCACGAACGAACGACATCTGGGCTCCCGACTCCCCAGCCCCTGCGCCGGGGCTGAGCGGTGGGCGCCGCTTAAGAACGTGAGTAGCTCGGTGCGTGTCTGGCGGTGACACTCGGTGCGGCTCCGGGGCGACAACCGGAGCGGAGGATGGCGCCGGAGGCTGCTGCGTGGTCACCGGGACACCGGTCCCGGGGTTCAGCAGAGAGCTCTGCGGGCTGCCCGCGCCGCGTTGGCTGTCCCTGCTGCAGGGCGAGCCTTGTCGCCAACTCCTTGCTTCCTCTCAGCCCCGGACCTCACCGTGCACGTCCGCGTGAGGGCACAGCTGAAGTACCGCAGCCCAGAGTGGCGCGGGCGGGCGCCCATCCCCTCCCCCGGTTTGTGACCAACTTACGCTTCCGCGCCGCACGCGTTCTGGGAAGTCCTGCCTGGCGCGCTCTCTGTGGAGAGTTGGGCCTGGAGAGGCTGCTGGGCCCGGCACTGGGCTTCCCCGGCGTGGACAGCGGGCGCCGGGGGTCACGCCCGAGTGCGAGCCCAGCGGGGAGCGCAGGGGCTGAGCCGGCGCGCGCGGGCGTGGTTCCGATGGACACAACTGGGTGTGGGCTTTGTTCGGATATGCTCACACCTGCGCGGATCCCCGGAGTTCAGGGGCGAGGGGACCTCCGTCCCCGCCGCCCTGGAGAGAACTGGGGAGTCACGGGGGAATGGGAGAGACCTCCGAAGGCAGCAGGGTGGGGGCTTCCTGGGGGCTTTGTGACCCTACGAGTGCAGGCCCGGGGGGTTCTGGTGCCCCACCCAACCTCTGTGCTGTGGGACTCGTTGGGGCTGGCACGCTGGGGCTTGGGCCGGCTCAGAAGACCCCTTTCCCTGCCCAGCTCCCAGCCCGGGAATCTGGCCGCAGCTTCGTCCAGGGAGGTTGTGTTGAGTGGGTAGTGACTGCCGGCTCTGGAGCATCCATCTCGCGGTGAGCGCCATCTGCGCCGGGTGCCGCTCTGGGCCCCTCCACGCCGCGCGGGTGGGCGCCGGAGCGCAATCGCCGGCTCATCCATTCGCGGCCCGCATCTGCCAGTGCTCAGAGGTGAGCCAGGCAGTCATTACTCCCAGAGCTGTGTACACCGGGCAGCAAGCGCTGCTGGAGGGTTCTCTGGGCCCGAGGGACCAGAGAACACCTCTTCCCTTCTCTCCGGATCATCTGCCATCCTGCCCGGCTCCCGGCTGAGACCGCATCTTCCATCCCAGCACGCCCGGGGGCCGCCCCTGCTCAGCGGCGGGCGCGGAGGGAGGGCGCCGAGCGGTTGCGTCTTTTTCCCACCCCGCCTCTCTGCCTTTTTGCAACACCAGCTTCAGCCAGAGGCTACAACCGGCGTGGAGCTGTATAGCCCTGAGAGGGAAGCATTTTTTTCTGCTGGACCCATCTAGGTTGATGCGATGAGGTGCGGTTGTGAGGAGCTGGGCTCTTCTTCCTCGCCCCAGTCTCTTGCAAGAAGAGATATAGGCGAATGTAATGGGTCATTCGTTCTGTCCCAGGAGCTCTCCTTGGACTTATCCTGGGGAAGGAACACGGTAGCCTGTGAGCACAAACCTACGAAGGCTGAGCTATTGGCACTGCTTTATGCTAACCTTGTTCTTTTATTACAATATTGTAATGATAGCTCATGAGTAAATGAGACCTTCCAGAAGTAGTGAAATGGGTTTGGAAAACTAAATACTTCTACTTTAACGGTAATGATAGTCAACATTTTATTTTTATTTTTATTTTTTAAGAGTTTCAGATGTCCTGGGAGCTGTGCATCTTACATGTATCACCACAATTTCCATAACAACCCTATTTTAAAAAATTGGAAGATGGAGACTTAGAGAAGCCAAGTAACTTTTTCAAGGCCACAAATCTAGAAAGTAGGGGAGTTAGGGTTCCCTTTTTGCCCCTACATTTTGCCATTCAAAACTAAAAATGTGGCCTTTTGGAGGCTTATCATTAGTTTAGGGCAGGGGTGTCAAACAATTAAAACACGGGCCATTTGGTGCAACAGGCAAGATTCATGTGGGCCACATCACATTTGCAAACCTTGCAGGAACTGAGTCCACGCATTTATACACGCCCCCAGGCCCCCAGGAAAGGCACTGGGCCACATGTATACTGGTCTTCAGTAGTTAAAGGGTTAATGAGGGAATTGTGTGTATTGCCTCAATCTCCCCATAGCGCTATTTTCTTCATAACAATTTTTTCTATTATTTTATTTCAGAGCATCGTGGGCCACAGAAAATTACCTCAGGGGCCACATGCGGCCCGAGGGCTGCCAGTTTGACACCCCTGGTTTAAGGGGAAGCCTAAAAACACCGAGTGTTCAAAATCAGGGACATATTATAAGCCCATTCAATTCTGACCCCTGCAGACTTCACAGCTGCAGGCAATATAGTAATTAAGGGAATTGTATTGTGGAATAGCCTTTTATAGCCTAATATTGCCCTTAAGTTTCTTTACAAGTTCCTTTATTTCTGTTACCTTTTAAGTACTTGGCTGTTAATCCACAATCCAACCAGTTACAGTCACTGGACTGTTTTTAGTGACCGGGGGCCTTCTGCAATTATGGAAAGGCTGCGAGTTTCCTAGCACATCACAATTTTTTATTTATTTATTTTTATTTATTTATTTTTTTAAGAAAGGCAAACATTTCTATTTCAGGCTCTCAGACCCGAGTCTCCTTTGTAGATAGATTCTTTCGACTGGAAAAATTGCTCCTAAATTAGATGTGAATTTCAATAAGACTCTAGTGTAAAATCTTAGGAAAGCATTCAGTATCCTAAATGTATGAGACTGCATGGTGCATTTACAAAAATGTTCCATATTAACCAGTAGAAACAATAATTTGAGCTAAAGTGAAATCAGTTATTCCTGTAATAGCTTTTAGAATGATTATAAAAATTAGTTCTAAATCCTACTGACTCATGGTCTTCTTTCCACCCGCTTTTACTTTATTACAGGAAAGTTGATAAAGTGTTTCACATAATCCAGGAATTCTAAATGTGTAAGAGAACACTATCTAAACCTTTGAGTTTCAAAAGAGTATAGTGGGGCTCTGAGAGGTTACCCAGCCTCTTAATGCAGGGTACAGATGAAGTCTTTGGACTGTAGGCTAAAGCCACATCATTTTTTGTTATTGCATCAGGGAGACTAAAGGAAAAGCAAGTCATCTTTGGAATGGTGCTTCCTGTGAGTCTGATGTGTCAATGACAATAATAGTTGGGTATGAGTGCTTCAGGAGCTTGAGAGTAATGAGAATGTATACACCTGGGCTGTAGAAAATGTCTTTAAGAATCATTTCAAATAATGCTTTTTTGTTGGTGTAGTTTTCCTTGTGTGGTCGGTTGTATATAAATAGAATCTGCAGATGTTATTTTGTGTGTGTATGAAGAAGCTATTTAATGGGTCCTCACAGGAAGCTTTTCTAGTAAAAAGAAATTCATTCATTCACTCATTCATTCATTCTCACTATTTACTGATTGCATAGCCTACTTTAGTAGGCAGTGGGGATACAGTGGTGAATAAAATAGAGTTTCTGTCCTTTTTTATACTGCAAACTTCATACACACAGATTCTTTTTTCACTGTATGTTTCATAAACATACAGCTTGATGAACTTGCACAAACTGAACACACCCAACTAGTGCTCCAAGGAACAGAACATTATGAACATTCAGAGAAAGCTCTCTTGTGGCTCCTATCAAGTCACTCACCCTAAAGGTGACCACTGAGATCCCCATGCTTTTTTCCTGATATTCTTACCATGCAATCAGAAATTCTTTGTCTTAGTCATCTTGAGCTGACATAACAAAATATCATAGACTGGGTGGCTTAAAAGAAAAGACATTTATTTTCTTACAGTTCTGGAGTCTGGAAGTCAGAGATCAGGGTGCCAGCATGATTGGGTTCTGGTGAGATCTCTAATCCTGGCTTGCAGACTGCTGTCTTCTCCCCATGTACTCATATATCCTTTTCTTGGTGCATGCTTGTGGAGAAAGATCTCTCTCTCTCTCTCTCTCTCTCTCTCCTTATAAGACCACTGATCCTATAAGATTAGGACCCATCCTTATTATCTAATTTAACCCTAATTACCTCCTGAAAGCCCAATCTCCAAATATACTCACATTGGGAGTTAGGACTTCTACATATGAATTTGGGGGAGGGGGACACAGTTCAATCTATAGCAGTCCTGATTTGCTGCCTCTTTCAGCAGCCTTGAGAGTCTCATCCCTATTTTCAAAGAATAGTTTCTATCTGGAAAGCATTGTGACCAGTGATAAATTTAACAAAGATATAGAGTTACTAAAGTATTCTTCTCTAGGAGGATTTAAAAATTTTTTTTTAGTTAGTTTTAGGTATACAAAACAACATAGTGATTAGATATTTATATGTCTCACAAACTGATAACCCCAAATAAGTCTATTACCAATCTGACACTGTACATAATTATTACAATATTTATTGATTATACTCTCTATGCTGTACTTTATATCCCCATGATTATCTTTTTAATTATAGTTGACAGTCAACATTATGTTATATTAGTTTCAGATTTAAGCATAGTGGTTAGACATTTGTATAATTTATGAAGTAATCCCTCTAATAAATCTAGTACCCACTTAACACTATATATGGTTTTTACAATATCATTACTATAATTCCCTATGCTGTACTTCACATCCCGAGACTATTTTCTAACTAACAATTTGTACTTCTTAATCCTTCACCTTTTTCACCCATCTAGTAACCATCACTTTGTTCTTAGTACTCATATCTATGAGTTTGTTTGTTTTTGTTTGTTCCTCTTTGTTCTTTAGATTCCACATATAAGTGAGATCATATGGTATTTCTTTCTCAGTTTGACTTATTTCACTTAGCATAATACTCTCTAAGTCCATCCATATTGTCACAAATAGTAAGATTTCATTCTTTTTTTGTGGCAGAGGTGGTATATATGTACCACCTCTTCTTTATCTAATTGTTTATTGATGGGCAATTTTGGTTGTATTCATATCTTGGCTATGGTAAATGGGGCTACAGTAAACATAGGGGTGGATATATCCTTTCAAATCAATGTTTTGGATTTCTTTGGATGAATACCCAGGAGTGGAATTGTTGGGTCATATTGTAGTTTTATTAAAAAAATTTTTTTTGTGGAACCTCCATACTGTTTTTCATAGTGGCTATACCAGTTATAATCCCAACTGTGCACAAAGGTTCCCTTTTCTCTCCATCCTTGTCAACAGATGATGTTTGTTGATTTATTGATGATAGCCATTCTAACAGGTGTGAGTTGATACCTCATTGTGGTTTTTATTTGCATTTCTCTGATGACTAGTGACAGTGAGCATCTTTTCAAATGTATATTGGCCATGTGTATGTCCTCTTTGGAGAAATGTCTATTGTATACTCCAGGGGTTCCCAAACTTTTTATACCCTAGGGCGCATTCTAAAATATCGGTAGGGCGGCAGGCACCAGCTATTTCTAAGGATATTTATTATTGAACAAGAATAAAAAAACAATAAAAACAATTTTAAAATAATAAATTTATTGTATAAATTATATACACACAAAGAAACATATATACAAAACGTAATACAAAATAAATAAAAAACACATGTATAATAAAATCATTTAAAAAAACATAAAAGAAAACATAAAAAAAAAATCTGTCAGTGTGATCTTTGGCATTGCATTTCATTGGCCAGTGCCTTGTAATTAGGAGAGTATGACGACAACCTTGTTAGCAAACAGTTATTAAGATGCTCATCGGTAAGTCGAGATCTATATCGTGATTTTATTAAATTCATGTTTGAAAACAAAGATTCGCATAAATATATTGACCCGAAAAACGATTTGATTTTATATGCTGCTTTTTTAAAAATGGGAACCTTTCTTTGTCGACTATGTTCCATAAGTCCTCTGATATTAAGGATTTTAGCAAAATATCGTTCTTAAGGTTCAAAATTTCTAACTCTAGTTCTTCTGCTTTCCCCTGAACAAGGTCTGCAATACATGCGGATAGTTCTATTACATTCATTTGGCAAGTAAAAGGATTGATACAGAAGGAGACAATTGGCTCGATATTTGTAAACTGCAGAGATGTCTCTTCAAACTGTTTTTGAAGCACTTGCAGGGTCTCAATAAATAATGACACGTTTAATTCATTGTTACCTAGCGTTTTCCTCCTATATGGGAAGTGCACGAGAGACTTGATATGCAGATGTGATATCAACAAAGTCAATTTTGCTTTCAGTGCGTTTACAGAGTTTATCATTTCAGCTATATTTTTGTCTTTTCCCTGTAACTCCAAATTGAAAGAATCAAATTTTTCCATGGTGTCAGCAAGAAAACCCAAATCCACCAGCCAGCAAGAGTCTGTTAGTTCATCATAATTTTCATTTTTATCATGTATAAATGTTTTTATTTCTTCAATTAAGTTCACAAATCTTGTAAGAACTTTACCTTTACTGAGCCAACGTACTTCAGTATGCAGGATGAGAT
>PVKE010014816.1:0-34343 GCA_004027555.1 Craseonycteris thonglongyai
ACAGTTTAACTTCTTCTCTCCCGATTCTAATACCTTTTATTGCTTTCTCTTGTCTGATTGCTCTGGCTAGAACTTCTAGTACTATGTTGAACAGCAGTGGTGACAGGGGGCATCCCTGTCTTGTTCCTGATTTTAGGAAAATAGGCTTCAGCTTTTCCCCACTCAGTATAATATTTGCTGAGGGTTTGTCATATATGGTGGGGCCAGGATTTGATCCCTGGACCTTGTGGTTGCAAGGCAAGTGTTCAACCTGCTGAGCTATCCTGGCATTCCCCAAAACTGAAAATTTTCAAAAAAAAGTATTTCTAAAAAAAAAAAGTCTGTCCCTAAAATTGAATATAAATATAAGCAAATAAGCTGTGTATCAAATTGATAACCATAGAGAGAGTAACCTTTGAATATGTGCTCTGGTCACACATGTTTCACAGGTTTATTGAGTTACATACTATAAGGCTCACCCATTCTTAAAGTACAATTCATTGGTATACTTATAGAGTCATGCAATCATTGCCATAATCTAATTTCAGAAATTTTTCATCATCCCCAAAAGAAATCTTGTACCTATTTGTAGTCATTCCCTATACCCCTCCAAACCAGGCCCTAGCCCTAGGCAACCACTGATCTATTCTCTGACTTCTGACAATACATCTTTAGTGGGAGACATTCTGAGGATCAAAAACCAAAAATAAAGCCCTGAAAAGAAATCTTAAATTTTATGTAGTAGCTTTATTAGTAGTAGTAATATTGCTATTACAATTCTGAAACAGGGGAAGCCAGGATGGCTCAGTGGGTTAAGCACTTGCTTTGCAGCCCTGGGGACTGAGGATTGAATCCTGGTCCAGGCCCGTGTGGACCCGTATGCTGAACTGGGGTGAGCTTCCCATGCGGGAGGCCCCCAGCCTGGTTCCCACCCTGCGTGGCCCCCGCCCACCTGTGTGGAACAAAACCATGTTGAAAACTGATGACATATAAGTACGGAGACTGCTCTGGGCACTCCCCCTTCTCTTTGTCTCTCTCTCTGTCAAAAACAATAAAATAACTCTTTTTTTTTATTATTAAAAAGAATGTACTTAATAGCATCTTACGTGAAATCAATGCTACACCCAACTGCCCCTTCAAAAAAATTTTGAAACTATTTTATGTATATGGTAGAATAAGGTAGATACGTATATTAATTATTAGTATTATCCACAACCAAGATTTTCACTGTAAGAAAGTTGAAATGCAAGTACAAAATAAATAGAGGTAAAGAAACCTTGTAAATGTGAATTTGAAATATCAGTGTGAACTCATGAAAAAAAGTATATATGTACATATTCTCGCTCTATCCTAGAGGCTTTTTATGTTACTCCTGTAGCAGTGAGCATACCTAGAACCCACATCTTGGTTTCTAATACCACTCCCTATAAAAAGCAGATGAAGAAATGTTTGATCCCAGATCTGGGTCAAGGAAAGTACAAAGTGATCCAGGGACATCTTTTGTGCCAAAAAGCAAGGAAGTACTCAATAGAGGTCACATCAAAAGGACACAAGGAAGGACTCTCCTGCCTAAATCTGGGGACAATCTGAGCATGCCAGTGAATAGTTGGGGCAATGGACTAGAACACTTTGAATTAAAAATTACAAAACAGGGGAAGCCGGGATGGCTCAGTGGGTTAAGTGCTCACTTTGCAGCGTCAGGGACCCAGGATCAAATCCCAGCCCCGGCCTGTTTGGACCCATGTGCTGAACTGGGGAGTGCCCCCAGTTCAGTTCTTTCTCTGTCTCTGTATCTCTCTCTCTCTCTCTTCCTCTTTGTCAAAAACAATAAAAAAAAATTACAAAACAAACCCCCAAAAAGTCTTTAAAAAGTGAGGAGGCAGGAAGGAATGCCGAGAAAGCTGTTCTTTATTAAGGAATGCCAGATAATAATTGTAGACAGAACAACAGAATTCTAAAAAATCACCATTTTGCAATGCCAGGGTAATAATTGATTGAGGCAAAAATCATTATCGGATGCTAAAGCATTGGGTGAAACATCTTGAGCATAATGATATACACATAAGTCACTTACTTATATTTTACAAAGGGGTTTTATTTATTTATTTATTTTATTTTTTAAATTTTATTGTTAAATTTATTGGGGTGACGTTGATTGGTAACAATTAGATAGTTTCCGGATGTACAAGTCCACATCACATCACCTATGCATTGCATTATGTGCCCACCACCCAGAATCAGGTCCCCCTCCACCACCATATATCCGGTGTCCACTCCTGCTTCCCCTCACAACTCTCCCTCCCCCGTCCTCCCTGTCCCTCAGGACAAAGGTGTTTTATATTTTACACTTATCATCACAAAGGGGGAAAATATACCTTTATGTAGAGATCAAGAGGTCACCACCTTAACTCAGTGACCAAACTTAGTGTGACCAGTAAGGAGCAGAACAGGCTGACATGTGTCTCCTGATGCAATAAGCTGTCCACAACATCATCGATGTGGTATCCTTGCCCACCTGAATCTAATCATGAGGAAATAGACACATCGAAAATATGCTGCCTTCTACAAGGCAGTTGGCCTGGACTCTTCAAAAGATTCTTATTACAAAAAACAAACTAACAGTAAAAAGTGTTGGGGTCTTACATTGAAAGGACTAAAGAAACATAACCAAATGAATTGTGTGAATGTTGCTTTGATTTTAGCTTTTGAAAAAATTCTGTGGAACACAAGAGACAAGTGCAAGTGTTTGAATGTGGACTGTATACGAGATGGTGTTTTGGAGCGATTGTCAATTTTCCTAGGTGTAATAATATTGTGTGGTTATGTAAATCCTTATACTTAGGAGAGATGTGTTTAGCAGTGATGTGTTGTGTCTACAAAATACTCTCAAATAATTGAGCAATAATAAATATAAGAGAAAGAGAGAGAAAGCAAATATGGCAAGATGAGTGTCAGTGGATGAGTATAAGTGAAGGGTGAGGGGTGTTCATTACTTTATTTTTACAACATTTCTATAGATTTGAACATTGTTCAAAATCAGTTGCCGGGAGAACTCTAAACTTCCTGGGTTGGGTATGCTTTCCCGTCTGTCTCTCCCCCAGTTCAGGCTGGGCCCTGTCATCTCTTCTGCCATCTGCATATTCCCTGCCTCCTAACCAAGCTGACCCATCGTCCCCGTTTTCTCACAGGTGAAGACCCCCTTGTGGATGATCAGAATGAACGAGATATCAATTCAGTCGCTGGTGTTTTAAAGCTGTATTTCCGAGGACTGGAAAACCCACTCTTTCCTAAGGAAAGGTTTCAAGATTTGATATCTACTATTAGTAAGTATTTTCCAGGTGGCGTGATCAATTCCTTGACACATATTTGTTGAAATTGCACTATGAACTCATTGCTGTGCTAGCCACACAGGAGGGACACTAAAAGAAGTACTATGGTCCTTGTCCTTAGAGAACTTAAAACCTGATTGTGGAAATAACCAGATTGTTCATAATGGAAAGACTAATGGGCATGGTACACCCCTGGGTATGGAAAGAGCTCAAAACAGAAGAGACAGAGGAACACTAGGTTTCACAGGTTGCATCTGAGAGAGTCAAGTGAGCAGAATCTTCCAGGAGGAGTGGACACAGGGATCCTGGGAAGGGTTGGGGACACACAGACAGATGGGGCCCATTGGGAGGGTGTTCCAGCCAGTGCACGGTGCAAGATGCTGGAAGGGTAAAATGGAGCAAGAGGGGAAGGCCTTAAATGCCTTGCCAGGGCTCCGGAGCTTTTCCCCTGGGGCGAGTGGGAGCCGTGGAGGGTTGGGGAGTCAGGTCAGCAACGTAACCAACAAGGAAAATGAGGAGGATACGTTGACTGGGGGCTTCCTCTGACATTGCTAGTCATCAGCATCCTTGACTGGTATTTCTGTGGGTGAAGGCAGGAGCCCAGCGGAGAGGGCTAAAGTAAAGAAAGGCGTCTTGATTGTAAGATGGCCAAACCCAAGGCAGCCTTTCAAGAGTATTTTTTAAATCAGCTTTTAATATTGGAATATGAGAATTTTAATATTTTGAAATAAATTCTTTAAATTGAGGTACAGAAACTGGCCCCCCACCTAGCGTCACTAGGGATGCGTCTCACAGTGCTCTGGGAGAGGTCTGCAGGCAGGACCTGGAGGTGGCAGGGGCCCGACGAGGTTCAAGCCCTCTCGCCTGCCGCACTGCTCCCTGCTCATCTTTCCAGACCTACTTCAAGCTCCAGATCGGCTCACAGAAATTCCAGACCACAAAGGCCCAGCCTGACCTGAGCTTCGTGTCACTTGCTCAGTCTGTGTTTCCAAAAGTCTCAATGGTTCATTTCCTGAGCAGGGCCCTGAGTGGACAAAGTCATTGACCTCTGGTACAAACTCATGATATTGAATACCTTGAATCACACCATAGAAAATAATGTCCCTTCTCAGTCCTCTCCCAAGCCCTGTGATTACATCAAGGAGAAAACCTCATGGGTCAATCTCCCTTCTAAACAGAGAGATGGGGTCTTAGTCTCAGAAACTTTTATATAGAACAATGTCTCCTTATACTTTAGTAACATTGTTTTGCTTTCATTGCATTTGTTTTTATGTTATCTCCTAATTATGGCAAGTGACCCCCATTTACAGAGTGAGATAAAGTCTCCTTCTTAATTACTGCTTTTAAGAAAAAGATAAATAATATTGGAGGTGGTACTAGGGCCCAGTGGCTGACATGGAAGACATGGAAGGGCCTGTAATGAGGGGAAATGGAATCAATAAAGCTGCACGAGACTTAACTCTGTGGGGGCACTTCCTGGAACCAGACCTTGAAGGTAGACTGGAGTGTGCCAGGCAGAGAAGAGAGATCAGTGTGTACAAAGCCCTAGAGGTAGCCAGGGAGATGGCAAGTAAGGCAGGACTGCAGTTTCTCCACGGGATGCTTTGGCATTTAGGGAAGAGCAGTGGAGTGCCTTGTGTGTTCCCTACATTCAGGACACTTAGCACCTTGGCCCTTGGATCCTTAGTGCTGGCTAGTATCCTCCAGGCACGTTTTCAACCCCAAAGAATGCTCCCAGAGGTGCACTAGTACTCCGTTTGAGAAGCATGGCTCTAAATCATCTTCAGACACTGCATGAAGAGGTGGTGGCTAGGAGATGGGGCAGTCAAGGTTGGTTGAAGCCCCATCATGAAGGAAGGGCCTTGGATGCAGAGGCGAAAAGGGAAAAGTCGTGTTTTAGAAGGAATATGTTGACAGAATGTGGAGGCCGGAGGGAGGGGCTATGTAGAAAAATACATTTCTGAAGGAGAACCTGACATGGGTTTGTGCATCCTCAGGGCATCCACAGCTCACTCTTCTTAGCGCCAGCTTCCCTTCGCCTACAAGGCAGAGCCCACAAAGCACTCTTCTCTCCTGATCAAGCCCAGTTTGCTTCTCCCGCCCCTGGCCTGACTGATCAAAATACCAGTCTCTGTATCTTTAGGATTGACCTGAAACCAGGCGTCGGAGGCGAGATCCCAAGCATCTGCCAGGCTCGTTGGCCAATATGTAGCTCGGGAGGTGGTTATTGATTCAACACTCATTTCCTGAGCACCTACTACATGCTGGCCTGTGCCGCAGCTGGTAAAGAGTCTAATGAAACATGGGCCCTGCCTGTGTTCATCAGGACTTGTGGGTTGCAGGTGACAGAAACTCCACTTACATTGGCTTAATCCATAAAAGGGAGTGCAGTGGCTCACAGTCCTGAGAAGTGTAGGCCCTGCTGGGTCCAGACCTCACATGGCATCAGCAGGAGTCAGTCTCCCCCATGTCTGTGCTGTCATCACTTTCAGTAAGAATCTTCTTCCCTGGGAGCCCCCAGCTGTTCCAGACTTCCCGCTACTTAGTGTCAGTCCCCAGAGCTGAGAGTAGAACCGGCACCCTGGACCCATGTGGGCTGATCTAGGAGGCGGGACTTACAAATGCTGACTACTTGGCTCTCTGAGAAAGAGAGACAACCTGAAAGCCCCTTTATGTTACAGAACTGGAGAGCCCAGCTGAGAGGGTGCACCAGATTCAACAAATCCTCATCACCCTTCCCCGCGTGGTCATCGTGGTCATGAGATATCTCTTCGCTTTCCTTAACCAGTGAGTTGCCCAGCTGGGGTGGGGGCGGGGGCGGGGGCCTCTTTGACTCAGCCCTGGCCTCCTCTGGGAAGGGGTGTCCTGAGGCTTTTGTAGGTACAGCTGTTCTTAAAACAGTACATGGAACCCTCCTGGATTTGAGTGGAGCCCCCAAAAGAAAGAAACCACAGAGGGAGGCTTCGCCTTTCCCAGGTGACTTGTGGGTGCCTCCTCTCTTGTAGCCTCTCGCAGTATAGCGACGAGAACATGATGGATCCCTACAACCTGGCCATCTGCTTTGGGCCCACCCTCATGCACATCCCTGATGGGCAGGACCCTGTGTCCTGCCAGGCACACGTCAACGAAGTCATCAAAACCATCATCATCCATCATGAAGCCATCTTCCCCAGCCCCCGAGAGCTAGAGGGACCCGTGTATGAAAAATGCATGGCTGGAGGGGAAGAATATTGGTAAGATTCCATTCCTCTAAATGTTATTATCATCATCGTTGTTATTGTTGTTGTTATTGTTGCTGTTGAACAGGAACAGTAAGAAACCCTTTGATTTTCTTACTGCTTTATAGTCTCTACTCCCATACACATTTTCTCATTTGACCTTCTCAGCAGCCTGGTATGAAATAGGTACGTCGGTCAAATTGGCTTAAGCTAGATGGGAATTCACTGATTTACTTAACTAAAAAGTCCGGGTGCATGGCTTCAGGTGTAGCTGGATCCAGGGGTTCAGCTGTTACCATCAGGGCTCGGTCCTGCAGTACCCGGCCTATGGCTCTGCTTTCTTCCGGGTTGGCTTCACCGTCAGGCAGCCTCTCCCATGGTGGTTTCAAGGAGACATCTGGTAACTCCAGATTCAGAGCCCATTTTTTCCAGCATCCCCAGTGGAAAAAGAGAGCTGCTCCTTTCCAAATGTTCTCACACCAGCCCAAGAACGTTGTCCCCTCGCTGAGGTGTGGGTCTGGCACACTCATCACATTGGTTAGGACAGGTAATGCTCTCATTGGCCAGCTGAGTTGCAAGCCCAGCTCGGAGCGGGGAAGGGGGGTGGGGCTAATTCCCACCTCCACCCATGAACTGAGAGTGCCACTTCCCACCATTGTCCCCTCCCATCCAGGAGTTCACTCCTCCAGACAAAGTGAGTTCACCGACTTTGAGAGTCCACACCAGGTGGGCGGTTGGGCACCTCAGTGTCTGTGGAGCTATGCTGGATCTTGGGAGAAATACGTCAGAACCTCATCAAAGTCAGGGTTGACTGCCTTCCCCAGGCTAAGACTTTAAATGGGGTAAAGCTAGGAAAATTATTTTTAAAAGTGGAAAAGACAGGCAATTGAGAATACCGGCTGACAGACCAGTCAAAGGGGTCTCACTCTTCCTTTATTCCCAGTCTAGGACGACACACAGCTGTCTATCTAGGCATTACCTATACAGCTTTGAGCCAGGCGTCTACAGGTGTTTGTCTTTTGATTGTCAAAGCACCCCGATTCTGGAACCACTTTTATCCTTATTCTGGACCCCTGATTCTGGAACCACTTTTGGGCATATTTGGGCAACCGCTTCAAAGAAGGGAGGTGTCCCAGCTCATTTCCCCACAACACGTTCCCACACAGAAAGGCTGGGCCCTGGTGTCCTCCCACTGAAGCTCTCTAGTCTCATTTGAGTCTGTTCCTGTTCTGTAAAGGAAACATTAAACAGCCAGCAAGCACACTTTCTGGACAAAGAGAAGCTGTTGGACTTTTTACAACCATGACCAGTGCCCTTTTCTTGCTGCAGTGTATATAATCAGCATTCTGGGGAAGGGTCCTGCAGATCCCAGTGCACTGATCAAAGCACAACACACAATCATCACACTTTTATCAGTCCCCTTGTGTCCCCATGAGAGAGGAAAACTATTAATTACATGGTAATTTGGGAGACATTTTCAAAGCCTCAAAGGAGGTCTGAGGGTCTTGTCACAGCGGGAACATGCATTCATTCAACAAATGGTTACTGAGCACCTACCTGTCCTGGGTCAGGCCCTGGGCTGGGTGGGGTGCAGGGATGTACTCCCTGGTTCAGGGAGCTCTGGTGGAGGAGGAAATGGGCAGTTCCAGAAGTAGGGTCCTGAGCCAACGTAGGGAGGTCAGGAAAGGCTTCCCGGAGGAAATACTGACTTAACTGAGACATGCAGGATGAACTAGAGTCAGCCAGGTGAGGCGTGGGCGAAGTGTTCTAAGCCTGGAGCGATCAATAAAATGCAAAGCAGTTCTGTGTGTCTGGAGCTTTTCGTGTGGCCAGGGAATGGTGAGGGAGGAGGCTCCGCAGGCCAGCAGGAGCCAGGTTAGGAGAGGTCATAAACACCTTATCCAGGAGGCGATGGAGAATTTTTCATAATGAAGTCTATCTTCCTCTCAATGACATTGTATATGTCACCTCCTCCGAGAAGCCTTCCCTGACCACCCTGTGTAGGTCCCTTTTGCTATTCTTGTCTGATTATTTGTTCCTGCATAACACATTTTCACTTGCCACAGTTTTATTCCCTGGCCCACAAGGGCAGGGTCTGTGTCCACCTTACCCATCAGTGCATCCCTCCTACCTAGCATAGTGACTGGCATATGTTACCAACAATGTGAATGAACCCTGGCCCCAAGAAGCTTATTTAGTAAGAGGGTAGCAGCTGGTGAAATTATCCCAGTGCATTAGTGACTAAATTTAACAGGCTTGGGTACATTCTCCCACCCTGCCCATCATGGTTGCCAACCGGCTCACGCCGGCTGGACTGGTCAGGGATCTTACACACAGCATCATGGGGCTTCCTTGAGGAACCCCTGCTCCTCGTGAGCTTCACTCCACCTTACTGGGTGTGTTGCCTCCCCTGGAAGACAGGGAGGCAGGCTAGATGAAGGACTCACAGTATACTTTGCGAATTCCTTTGTTTTCTGGCCTGGGCTTCTTCCAAGGATAAGCACCAGGGTTTTACCATTGCCCTGTGGATTTTACATGACACCTTGGCACTGACAGCCTGTGCCAAGAAGACAGCCCAACAAATTCTAGGAAAGGTGATATAGGGAGCTTCCCAGCCAGGGGGGCTGGGAGCAGTGTTCCCTTAGGAAGGCCCGTGAGTGGTGTGATGGGAAAGATGGGGTCAAGTGGGCCTGGGCCTGACACCTCAAGGCCCAGAGGTGGGCTGGGCTGGTGGTGCCTGAGGCCAGTGTGAGGGTACAAAGCCCCGCCCCCCCAACAAGTCCCCTTCACATGTTTCCTTGCAGTGACAGCCCACACAGTGAACCCGGGACCATTGATGAAGTTGACCACGACAATGGCACTGAACCTCACACCAGTGACGAAGGTGAGTGAGAGGGAATCTAGGGCCAGGGAACCCGCCTGAGGGCCCCTGACTTGGGCCTGCTCAACACGGGGCTGGCCTGCATACCCCCCCGCCCCAACTTTGCAAGTCAGCACATCCTCCTCCTGAGTAGACAGGGGCCCAGAAAGACCTGAGGCATGTGCTCTCCAGGCCGTGTGTCCCACCTGGCTGCCTCATCTCTTTCTGTGCCCTTGCCTGCCCAAGTGCAAACCCTAAGTGACGAGAGTTTCCTAAGTAGAAAGCACACTTTGTCCCTCGTCCCTCCCCCACCAGAGATCCGTTTCTCTCCCAGCCTGTGCTAGGGCTTGGGGCACATCGATGAATGAGACATGGGTCTTTGAGGAGCCACCAGTCTTGTCACTGATAATGCCAGACTATAGATATGTCAGTTCAGTGGGCGCCAGCATCTGAAGCTCAGCGGTGATGACTCAGGGAAGTGTTGGGGGAAGAGAGGGAAAGGCCCGGCTGGGCTCTGAGGGGCTCATCAGGTCTTTCCACCCCTTGTAGACAAGGAGAGAGTCAGGCAGGTCTCAAGGGAGCTTAGACTGTATAGAGGAGCAATCGGGATCATATGGGCCTGGGGCTAGCATACCCACTGGGCAGAGGAGGCACAGTGCGCAGGACCCAGGACACATTTTGGGCCCATAAAAGTGTTTCTGTTTCTTTTAAAGTAAGAAGGAAAAAATGAATATGATCCAGCCTGGATTATAATCATCTTTATACCAATGCAGTTGTAAAATATAATTTTTAATTGTCTTTTCTAATGGAGGAAGGAACCCATCCATGTAAGCAAAAGCTCCAAGGGGCCATGAACATCGTAATGCAACCCAGTATAGACCAAGTATAGCCTTCCTTTCTCCCTGTGATAATTTTACTTTTTAAAAACCATTATTTAGCACTTATCTTATTGGCCTTTGTGTTTCCACTGTGGGACAATTCCAGGCTCTGTTGGCCACTGTATTTTTCAGGAGAGCTGGGTATGTACGCAGGTGTGGATTCTGGGAACTGGTGAAAGAAGCAAGACTGATAGGTGGGTTTTCCCATTCTGATAGGACTAGTGCGGTTGCTAATGACAGACCCTCCAGCTCAAACTGATGTGAGCATAAAAGAGATTCACACCATATACCTGAAAACTCCCAGGGTGGGCATGGCTTCAGGCACAGCTGGATCTAGGAGCAGAGTTGATCCTGTCAGGAATTTGTCTCCACCTTTCTGTTCTGCTTCTCTCTGTGTTGACTTTATTCTCAAGTAGGGTCCCCTTGGGTGGTGGTCTCTGGCAGTTCCAGACTTTCATCAACTTTTTATGCAAAGTCCTATTTGAAAAGAGCTTCCTTTTCCTAATGGTTCCAAGAAAGCTCTTGGGATGAAGTGTCACTGGGCTACCCTGAGTCACATACCCACAAGAGCTAATACTGTGACCCAAGAGGGAACCAATGGGTCAGGCCTGGGTCACAGGAGTAGAAAAGCAAATCGAGGTTTAATGTTGAGTTCTAGCTTCCTTAGAGGCTCAAGTCACCCCGAGCTGAGAAAAATGTCCTGTAGAGCCTTTGCTTAGAGACGTGAAAACTGCCACCTTCTGCTTGTTTGCAGTGATCCGCTCTTCTCTTTATTTTATTTCTCTTTCCCTACCACCTCCACTTCTCCCTCTCCAGCTATCACGTTTAATATTCCCCACCCCCTTCTCCTTCTCACCATCTGTCACTTGCTTTATTTTGTGTGTGTGATCCTCTTGCTCTAGATCTTGCTCTTGGTCTCTTTTCTTCCACTGGGAGAAAACACTTCTTGTGCAACAAGATAGACTGATTTTTCGCAAATAAGACCTGTCTGACTGCTGCTGGTGAAGGCAGATGTGTCCATGGGGAGGGAGGTTAGGTACCTTCTGAGGACTCTTGCAGCCTACCCTCCTGGGGGCTGAGGTTGCTATTAGTCATCCCATACCTGCTGTTTTCCCCAAGCTCCTAGGCTGCTGTGTGGGTACCAGGACTGAGGAGGGCGAGGGCCAGGGCCAGAGAGAATGGGCTTAGATTTCTTGTCTGGACCTACCCCATAGGCTAAAGCCATTAGTAATTATAATCACAGTCATGGGAGCTGCTGTCAGCTGAATACCTAAGGCATGTCTGTACTGTTCTGCTCACTTCCACACATTATCTTTTAATCCTCCTTACAGCCCTGACAGATAAGGCAGCTGAGGCATACAGAAGTTCTGTAACCTGCCTGGGCTTGCACAGACAGGCGATGACAGAGCTGGGCAGTAGGAGTGCCTCAAGGGTGAGAGCCATATCATCATTTGCTTAACTCAGTCAGGGCCTGTCACTGACCAGAGAAGAGTAAATATTTGATGGCTAAATATTTGTGCGCAAAGAGATAGGTGTGAGCTGTAGCCCCAGTAAGAATTCTCCATTCCCCCAAATTAGGCCCCTGGATGAGTGTGTTAGACAGCTCCAGCTGCCATACCAGAACACCACAGACTGGGTGGCTTAAACAACAGAAGTTTATTTCCTCACAATTCTGGAGGCTTTAGAAGTTCAAGGTCAGGATGCCATCAGGGTTGGTTTCTGGGGAAGCTTCTTCTCCTGGCTTGTAGACAGCTCTGTTCTCCCTGTGTCCTCATAAGGCCTTTCCTCTGGGTATGTGTGGAGAGATGGGTCTCTGGTGTCTCTTCCTCTCTTAGAGGGACAGCATTCCTATTGAATTAGGGCCCTACGCTTTCTATCTCATTTAACCTCAATTACTTCCTAAAGGCCCCATCACCAAACACTATCACATTGAATGTTAGGGCTTCAACATAAGGATTTGAGGGGACACAGTTCAGTCCATAACAGTGAGCTTTGAGGAACCCCTAAAGAGTTCTGGGAACCCTTAAAGGTTGTGTACAACACTTTGCATAGATGAGAGTCCACATACACCGTCTATGTGACTCCTAAAAGGTAAGAACCACTGAAAGTATTGTAAGCGGACAAAGAGGGAAACTGTTCATGGAAAAATGGGAACAGAACTTGTACGAAGGGGTGGAAGAAAAAGAAGCTTCTCACAGCAGTGTTTGGTAAACGTTTAAAAAGTAGAGAACAGAAAGGGCAGTGGCAAATAAGGGTGTGGTGTGCGAGCCCCCTCTTGCCATTGTGAAAGGTTAGATGGTCTGCTGGAGGTCAGAGCACTGGGAGCAGAGCTGAGCCTAGAACCCCGGTGTCCTGAACCCCAGTCCACGCTATTTTCTGGGCTGCCTTTCTGGGATGCCTTTCTGCTGACCTTACGGATGCTCTTTCTGCTACTTTCCCTCCAGAAGTGGAACAGATTGAGGCCATCGCCAAGTTTGACTACGTGGGGCGGTCCCCTCGTGAGCTGTCCTTCAAGAAGGGGGCCTCACTGCTGTTGTACCACCGCGCCTCAGAGGACTGGTGGGAGGGTCGTCACAACGGCGTGGATGGACTCATCCCACATCAGTACATAGTTGTACAGGACATGTGAGTGGGAGCTGGACCCTACTGTGAAGAATGCTGTGATCGATTAGTGATGTCTAGACTGGACACGGGAAGGGCAGTGCTGACTTGTATGCCAGGGATGTGCTCCCCCTGATAGAATATCCTTGGTCTTCTGTAAGAATGGGTTATTCCTAACTTCCACTTAACTGGTGATTCTTTGAACAAATAAGTGGGTTGCTCATGCTTCAGAGTACACACAGACAACATTCGGTGCCCTTGGCTCACCACCCTGACCCGCCCGACAGCCTCCAGGGCATTTATCACCCACCATGGTTCTCAGTGCCCAGTGGATCTTGCCACGTACCTCCACGTTCCTGGCCTTCCCTGTAGCCAGTGGCCAGCCCACCACCCCCTTAACTGTCCATTCCCTCATTTTGAGTTAATGGGGTCCTATTTTTCTTTTATTGAACTATAACTGGCATATAACATTATATTAGTTTCAGGTTTACTACATAATGATTTGATATTTGTATATATTGCAAAATGATCGATCACTACAACGAATCTAGTTAACATCCATCACCACACATAGTGACAATTGTTCTAAGACCTACTACTCTCTTAGCAACTTTCAAATATGCAGTAGAGTATGACTAGCTATCATCAGCATGCTGATCATTATATCCCCATGATTTGTTTATTTTATATCTGGAAGTTTCTACCCTTTGACCACCTTTACCTATTCTGCCTACCCACCATGGCCCTCCTCTGGCAACCACCAATCTATTCTCTGCATTCATGGGTACTATTTTCTTTTAAACTATTTTAGGCATTAAGAAACAAAAACAAAACAAAACCTGCACCCCAAATACTAGCCCTACTAGAAGGCCCAGAAAGTCTACACCTTCCATTCCTTGAGAGCCATTGAAGATTCCTGTACACACACTCCCTCTGAGTACCTGCTAGGTTCAGGTGGAACTGATTTATTGAGGAAGCAACCACCAAGCTAGACATCAAGTGAAGGGGGCCCAAAGCATATGTCTTGATGGTGGAGGAGATGGTCTGAAGCCAGGGAAATGTCCAGGAACAGGCCAACCCCAATAGGGGTGCTACCGTGGAGGGCCCTCTGTCCTCTGATGTCCCCAGGCCTGTGTGGGCAGGCACAGGGTGCTGGAAGGGAGAGGGCAGTGGGAGGAACCTGGCAAGGCACCCCAGCGAGCCTGAGCCACCTCACAGTTGTCCCAAGCCCTGGGTGGGGAGGTGAGGGATGGCGGCACTTGCTTTCTCCCTCTCTTAGCCCTAAAATGCTTCTCATGGAGCCGTGTGAAGACTCAGCACTCAGTGCCCAGCTTGCAGGCTCCTCCCCCATTTTGCCAGTGGGGGGTGGGGCTTAATCACCCCCCAGCACTTAGCTTGTCCTCGCTGGAGCAGCCTGGGAGAGAGGAACCTAGAGGAGGGGAGAGGAGAAGGCAGGCATGAGCAGTGGGGCAAAGGAGGAAGTCCTGCTGAAGAAACTGACTCAGGAGTGTGACCGTGGGCATGTGTGGCGGTGAGACCGGGAGTGGGAAGGGTGGGAATGAACTGTGAGGTGTGTGCTGATCCAGCCCCTCTGACAGGTCTGGAGGAGCCCTGCCCATCCTGGGTCCTCTGCAGCAAAGCACTTTCACTTCACATCTGTCCTTTTCCCCAGGGATGACGCCTTCTCGGACAGCCTGAGCCAAAAGGCGGATAGTGAGGCCAGCAGTGGGCCGCTGCTGGACGACAAGGCCTCCTCCAAAAACGACCTCCAGTCCCCCACGGAGCACATCTCGGATTACGGCTTTGGGGGGGTGATGGGCCGGTAGGAAATACAGATTCATCTGTTCATGTCTGATTGGGGAGAAGCAAGTGGGCAAAGAGGGAGAGAAGTAGGCTGCTGTGGCCCCTCGCTCCCCACGGGATGTGATGTTGGGCACGTCTGGGTGGGCTGGCTGGACCTGCCCCAAGAATGCCAGGTGTAAAACCATCCAGTTTGGGTGGGTGGAGAAGGAGGAGGAAAGATCTATATTGGCAAATCAGTGCTTTTTATTTAAAATAATGGGAGGGAGAGTTACAAATTGGCAAGTATTTTTTCAACCTCGCTCCAGTTCCTGCACCTCCTCCACTTTCTGTTGAAGACCCAAGTTGCTATATTTAAAAATGTACAGTGCACATACTTCCTGAAGTATGCTGCATAAACAGAAAACTCACACCTCCTCAGGTATGGGGAAATTGACCCTCAACTCCACCCACTTATCTGGTGGGAGCATATTTGCCAATTTCTTCCCTCCCCTGTGTGGGCTGGGCTGTGTCACATGACCTTCCTGCCAGGCAAGGAGCTGGACTCCTTATTCTTCATGCAAGCATGGCCCACAGTGTGTGGCTTAAAAATAATAACAATAATAATAATAATAAGGGAAAAAAGCTGACACTTTCTCACTGCTCTTAATCAGATTCTCAAAATGTCATATTCTTCATTTTCTCGGTGGAGAGGTTATGGGATCAACCCACACATATGGGTACTTGGAGATAGAGCCAAAAATATCAATTGCAATAGGAACATACCTTTACGAACTTGTTTCAGAAGCCCTGATGCCTCTTTTCAACATATTCTATTCAGTGCAGCAGTTTGGGTCACTGTGATATGATGGAATTGGGATGGGGCAGTGGAAGGCTGGGGTAGGTAGATGACAAAGTCATGGCCCCTTGACTTCTGGGGGTGGGGGCATATCTTCTGCTTCAATTTTCCTCTCTTCCCTCCCTCATCGACTTTCTCCTTCATTCTCAATATCTCTTACTCTCCAACACCTCTGCTTTGGTCCTGTTGGGTTACCCACAGGCGGTGCTTAGCTTGGCTGGTGACCCCATTGAGCCTGGTCCCCTGGTCACAAGCTATTCCACACTCTGTCCCTGGCCCCCACCTCCTCGCTACTTGTTGCCTCCCCTTCTCTCACCAGTGTCTTGGAGCCTTTGGTGACCTCCAGGGGACATAGCAAAATCTGTGGGTAGAACCTTTGATCTTCAAAGTGCTTTCAGACCCACTGAACCTCCTGCAAAGGTGCACAGGAATATCATTCCCATTCAACACTAACAAAATGGGCCTGAAAGAGGACACAGGAAAGCCTGTGACAGACGGGATAAGGACTCACCCTGATGATAGACACTCTAGTTCCCTTTTCACTCTACGGGCGCCTGCCTGAGGAGTGAAAGCTGTCCTAATGCGTGGAAGGCATGTTCAATAATGTACTTTTCCCTCTTGGGGAAATAAGTATTTCCCCAAGATCTGTAAACAACCTCACAGAAGCAGGCCTTTGCTGGGGAGACTGGGGTGGGACATTGGACTGTGTTCAGTTCCCAGGGGACCCCGCCTGTGCTTGCAGGGAGCTGGTGAATTTTTGGTACAGTCAAGCCTCAATGCTTCAGACCAATTAGAAGCCCTTTGGCATCATGAAAATGTCTGAATGTCTTAAGAACATATCACAAACCCAACGAGCCATCACCAAAGCGTTCCCAGGTTGAAATCCTCCTGGCCTTGACTTACTTAACATGTAGCCAAGCTTCACTGTGTGATGGGCAGCCCCACCACCTGCGGCTTGGAAGCAGAATGCTCTGATTCCGTCGTGTGTGCGGGTTAGGCCTGCCCGCTGCCGCGGAGGTTCATGCGCAACTGTGGCGTTTCCGAGTCTGGCTGAAGGAGGCTTTACTATACCGCTCCCTAGACTACCGTGTGTCGTGTGTGGCCTGGGGGTTGGCTGACCCATTCTCAGACCTGCCAGGGTTGACTTCTGCCCCATGCCCCCCGCCCCCTGGCTCCTTTGCAGAGTGCGGTTACGATCCGATGGAGCAGCCATCCCCAGGCGCCGAAGCGGGGGCGACACACACAGCCCGCCCCGGGGCCTGGGCCCCAGCGTAGACACGCCGCCCCGGGCCGCCGCCTGCCCCAGCAGCCCCCACAAAACCCCCCTCACCCGGGGCAGGATGGAGAGCCCCGAGAAGCGGAGGATGGCGACGTTCGGGAGCGCCGGCAGCATCAACTACCCTGACAAGAAAGCGCTCTCGGAAGGGCACTCCATGCGGTCGACGTGCGGCTCCACCAGGCACAGCAGCCTGGGGGACCACAAGTCCCTGGAGGCCGAGGCCCTGGCAGAAGTAAGGGCCACCGGGAAGGCGGGCCGAGCCAGCCACGGCCCCAGAAGGCCCACAGGTGGGGGCCTGCGGGCTGGGGAGCCACTTCGCCCTTGGAGCGGGGCTCAAGGCTAAGTCAGAACACAAGCTAGATAGCGGCTGGCTTCCCCCCTGCCTGCCGCTCCCTCCCCTGTGGGAGCAGCAGCTGGATGGGTGCAGATGCTGGCCAGGGACCCTGCAAGGAGCGGAGACCCCCAGTCCCCAGGGCTGAAGGTGGCATTCCTGCCCTGGGGGTAGCCTGGATGATGGGGATATAGTAATGGCAGCTGTCTCCTCAAGGTGGCATGTTGTGTCGTCCATCCATCATCCATCCTGCCTTCCTTCCATCCATCCATCCATCCATCCATCCATCCATCCATCCATTTCATTCATTAACTGATTGAACATCTGTTGTGTGACAGTCACTGTGCTAGGCACTGAGAGTACAGTGGTGACCTCAAATGGATCCAGGCCCTGCCCACCTAGAGCTCACAGCTTAGAGAAGTTAGAGACATCAACCAATAACACACAGCTGTGGAATGGCAGTTGGGTCAGGTGCTTTAAAAGAGCAGCACATGGGGTTGTGCGAGCCCACCGCGTGGGGGTTGCACCTAGACAGGGAGAGATTCCCTGGGGAGGGGGGTATGACCAAGACACAAAGGGTAGGTAAGACTAAATAGCTGAGGAGGCAAGGCAAGAAGGTTCCAGGCTCTTCCAAAAAAGCTTATTACAGTTGCTGGGGGTTTTTTTTGTTTTGTTTTTTAATTTTTAAAAATTTGGAGAAGAAATCTGTGTGATTTTTACACTTACCAAACAAGCCAAACAAATTTGTTGTGAAACAATTGTTTAAGTTTTTTAATAATTTGCACAACTGGTTTCATGTGTCTTTGACAGTTTTATCATATTTCCAAAAGTTTCCAATTTTTTTTGTCTCTGGAATTTGGGGTGGTGCCCATTATGTGTGTTCTCCCCAGTGTTGTATCTTACTTAAGAGATAAACCAGAATCTTCTTGGCTGTGAGAATTCTGTTTTGGAGAGCAGCTGTTTGAGTTCCTGGTACAAGAGGAAGGGGAAGTTGTGGGCTTGGGGTGTGTGTTCTAGAGGAGGCCAGGAAAGGTTCCAGTGGAGTACCAACACAGAACCAACTCACCCAGCAACTAGGATTCTTGTGCACACGTGCAGGATCTAGCTTGGCCCCGTGTCCTGGTGGCTACTCCTGAGGGATCCCTGAAGATCAGCGCCTTGGCATGGGTCCCTCGGAGGAGCCAGGCAACCTGCTGGTCCCTCCATTTTTTAAATTTCTTTTTAATTAATTAATTAATTTTTAAAGATTTATTGTTATTGTTTTTGACAGTGAGCGAGAGAGAAATACGGAGACGGAGACAGAGAGAAGGGGGAGGGCCCAGAACAGTCTCCATAATTGCACATCATAGGTTTTTCTACATAGTTTCATTCCACAGGTGGGCGCGGGGCTGCACAGGGCAGGAACTGGGTCGGGGTCTCACCCTGGTGAGAATGGAACTGGGAGCACTCCCCAGTTCAGCATATGGGTCTGCACAGGCCGGAGCCGGGATTTGATCCTCAGGGGCTGCAAAGTGAGTGCTTAACCCACTGAGCCATCCTGGCTTCCCCTCCCTCCATTTTTGAAGGCCATCCTCTTAGGCAGGGGTCTCCAAACAATGGCCCGCGAGACCCTCTCATCCAGCCCTTGGAGACCTTTTTATCTACGGAAAAAAATTACGGAAATTTACGTGTATCCTGCCAAGATCAACCGCTTACTTTTTCTACTTCTATTCACAGTCAATGAGATAATATAACTGCTGTTTGATAGCTAATGCGGCCCTCGGGCTGAAAAGTTTGGAGACTCCTGCTCTTAGGGAACATCTTGTATCATCCAATGCCACCAAGAAGCTCTACGAAGGCCCTTAATGGGGCATAGGCTCCCTGAGGCCTGGCCCAGAGTCCTTTACATAAAAAATCAAGTGCAGTCTAGGCTAGTGTTTCCGAAAGTAGCTCCAACAGTAGATTAGTTCCATAGGATGTTAATGGGTGAAGAAAAATGTTCTGTGGTCAACAAAGTTTGGGAAATACTACTCTGACAAAGTTGAATGGCTTTTCTGCAAGAGTTTTTAGAGCTTTGAAGTATATATATATATATATATATATATTCATAGATGTGTACTGTGAATCTCCAAGAAAGAGAACAGGGCCTCACCCAGACTTCTTAGAGCTTTATTCACAAAGCATTTACAAGACCAGCCTAAAGAATACACCTGGGGAATGCCTCATGCATTCTCTGTCTGCAAACATATCTACATGCTCTCTAATTTGATAGCTACCATTCAAGAGCTCCTTTTGCAACAGAGGCAAAATAGGAATGCAAGGTAGACAGTATGTAAATAGCCAAAAGGGGACACTGGATGGCCCCCAGCGTACTCAGCATCAGCTCTGATGAGCGCTGACTTTGTAGGCTACAAAGGAGAGCTATGGCTGGGGAATCGCGAGCAGTTGATGGAGTTACCTGAACTTCTCTGGTTTCAGAAGATCCTTTAGGACTTAGATTTGAACCCTGTGAAGAGGTTGGGGAACTTGCCCCGCTGCCATCCAAAGTGGGAAGATCTAATTTGGGAGGAGGTGAAAAGTGCTCCCTGTCCCCCCACCCCACCCTCTGCTGTCTGTCCTCCCCCAGCGCCTCTGCAGCTCCACTCTGGAGATGACAGCCTCACCTCTCAGACTAATGCCAGGCAAATGCCTAAACTACTCACCTGATCTTTCTCTGAGCTTTCTGTCTTCTGGTTCACACTCTGCCAGGGTAGAGTGGTGGGGATGGTGGTGGAGGGGCGACAGTTGCATTTTATTGAAGTTTTACCTTTCAGCTCATGCTGGAGTGGAGTAAGCAAGGAGAGAAGTGATGTCAATAGAGGACTTATTTTAAGCAGAGTGGGCTGGGTAAAGCAGGCTTTACCACTGCAGGGTGGGGATATATTAATAGCAAAGATGGAGAGGGGACTGCCATCTCCCAGCATGCAGAAACTCCTCCGCGGCTAACCCTTCGGGATAAGAGCACAAAAGGAACCTTCTTAAAGTAGCCAGTATTATGGGACAAAGCATGAAATGTCACGGGGAATCATAAACGCTTTGTGTTAATAGGGGCTCATGGGTCATTAGTTAATTATCAGTCTTAAGGAAGGAAAAAGGACAGGCAGGTGGCTGCCTTGGGACAGGGGGAGGAGAGGGGGCAAAAGAAGAGTTGGGTTTGGAGAGGGATGGCCAGGACACTAACCTTGTCCGTCAGACCAGACTTGTAGTTTTTCTAGGTTTGCCTCAGGGCTGAAGAGCTTTGTGTGTTACTAGTCATCATGGCCACTGAGATGGTGCGCAGGCGTTCCAACCATGGTTTTAAGCCGTGTCCCTCATTGTCCCCTCTATGGCCACGCCCATCAGGCGCTGGCCCAGCTCAGCCTGAACAGCTCCTCTTACATCTGTTTGATACAGAGGTGTCCCTGTACAGCCCTACATGAACCAAGGACTCTGGCTAATGGGGACTTTGAAAACCACTGTCTAGCAGTTTACAAAACTTCATCCCATCCATTGTCTCATTCCATCTTCACAGTAAATGTGTGGGCTACCAACAGCTGAGCAAGTATGGTGCAGAGAGACTGAGACTTGGCAGGGGCAGAGGAGTCTGCTCAAAACTCCCATCCCTAGGCCCCAGCCCAGGGCTCCTGGGTTCAATACTGGCTTCCACCTCCAGCGCCCCTTTCTGGTTCCAGGGGCAAAGATGAGCCCCAGGCTGACAGGGCAGCCCCTCTGCCCACCAGGAGGTCTTGGGTATGCCACAATCTCTCTGTGTGTTCAAAGCACCCTCATCCTGAGGAGTTTAAATATTACATCTTCCCCAGGAATTCTGTAGGCAGATAGGATTTTTGTTGCTTTTTAAGACTTCCACTTTTTAGAACACAAAATTTTCTGATTATAACACAGAGAAGTAACAGTCCTATCATTTTTGGGTAAACATTGTGGTATATAACCTCCAAGTAATTTTTCTATGGGCCAGGATTAAAAAAATATATGAACAATGCTGAGGGTCATGGGCTCTGTAGATGTGGACCATTTTCCTAATTGGCTGTGTGACCTTAGGCAAGTTACTTAGCCAGTCTGAGCTTCCATTTCCTCGTGTGTAAAATGAGCTTCACAGCGGTTCCTACTGAGACTGAGTGAATTGTTCGTGGAAAGGGCTTGACTTGGTGCTGTGTTAGCTCTTACTGCCATTGTGATAGCCATGATTTGTGAGCTTATTGGGGGTCAAATGTCACACCAAGCTCTTCACAGGGACCATATCATTGAAAGTACTCTTCAAGCCCCTGAGGTCTGTATTCTAATGATCTGTCATTTACAAATGAGGATCCGGAGGCTCACAGAGCTGAGGTAACTTGCCCAAGTCACATGGCAAGGAAGTGGCAGAGCCAGACTTTGAACCCATGTCTGTCTGACTCTAGAATTTACCTTCTCAACCACTAGTCTGAAAGCTAAGACTGCTTCCTCTGCAGGCAGTGTGCAGGCCATAACCACGCGGACCCCCCACCCCCAGTTGCTCACATGACACTCTGGGGATTTAATCTCCATTCCAGCCATCAGGCCCCTGGGGAAACCTTCCTCCGAAGCCCACAAGCTTCCAAGGAAGGATTGGCCCCCAGGCCCCCAGATTTGGTGCTGATCAGAGCTCTCTCTGTCCCCAGGACATCGAGAAGACCATGAGCACAGCTCTGCACGAGTTGCGGGAACTCGAGAGGCAGAACACGGTCAAGCAGGCGCCAGACGTGGTGCTGGACACCCTGGAGCCCCTGAAGAACCCTCCGGGTCCCATCAGCTCGGAGCCTGCCAGTCCCCTGCACACCATCGTCATCCGAGACCCCGACGCCGCCATGCGCCGCAGCAGCAGCTCCTCCACGGAGATGATGACCACCTTCAAGCCAGCCCTGTCCGCGCGCCTGGCTGGCTCCCAGCTGCGCCCGCCCCCCATGCGGCCCGTGCGGCCCGTGGTCCAGCATCGATCCAGCAGCAGCAGCAGCTCGGGTGTGGGCAGCCCGGCTGTGACGCCCACCGAGAAGTTGTTCCCCAACAGCGCAGCGGACAAGTCAGGCACCATGTGACCTATGGGATCGGGCGGCGCTGCCCTGGCCCAGCGTGGCCAGCAAGGCCCAGGGCGGCCTCCGTGACTGCCACGTCCTTCCCTGTGCCCCTGGCTTGGTCTAGCAGGGACCAGAAGGTCAGCCCGAAAGAGTGTCTGTGCAGAGCTGAGGCCCAAGCGCTAGCCGCAGCTCACACCCAGCCACGTGAACTGCACAGGCCTTGCGTGTGTAACCAGAGGCCCAAAGCGGGTGCAGGAACCAGAGCGGCCCCAACTGAGTGTTTCCTAAGATTGTGGAAAATGTTCAATGGTTTCGCCTGCATATCGTCACTGGAAAATTATTCTCTCAACATTCTCTCTACATACATAAATATGTGGGTATATATGTATGCATATATACACATGTGTATGTGTCTGTAGGTGTGTGTGTATATATATATATATATTTATGCATCTATATACATATACTAGATTTGGACATACATACTAAATGTATATAGGATCTCCTTTTTCTTTTTATGAAACTTAGATTTACCTCAGACCCATGCCACCAAACATCTCCCACTGAGTTATTTGGTGGGATTTGCAGGGACTTTTCTGGGAGAATTTAGAGGCTCACAGTAACTTCGAATGAAGCAATATACCACTAACCTGCAGAAAAACAAAAACAGTCTCTCACTGTCTCCAGAAGTTGTGGCCTTCCAGAAGAGTCTTCCCCTAAACAAAGGGTGGGGCAGGCGGTACCCCAAGCAGGCTGCTCCTAGAGGCGGGGAACCCTTCACAGAACACCCCTGTCCACTCCAGAGACCCTGCCTTTCCACCTGAAGGCCAAGTGCCAACTGTACCCACAAAGGCACGGGAGGATGTTGGTGAGAAGACCCCTGACCACAGCATCCTTGTGTTTGTACGTAGAAAAAGGGGAGAGAGAAACTAAGCCCCATATTGTAGCACAGTATGTGTGGTTGGGGAAAACAACAACAACAACAAAGAAAACCCCACTGGGTGTGGAACACTCCAAAACCTTAGAAATGCTGTAGGAATAATTCTGGTAACTATAGAGGTTTAACTTACACAATTTTCAAAAATATTTAATGTTTTGTTTTCCTCTTTCTACTAATTATGCTGTGTCAGATTTGGAACTAAACAGGCAAGGAGGCTTTGAGTCACATTGTTCTCATTGAGAATCAGGCCGTGATGACTTCGGTGCCCTCTTGCATGAAGTACATGAGCCATAAGTGCCCAGCTCAGATTGGGGGCTGCAGAGAGGCGATCC
Organism: Craseonycteris thonglongyai; assembly: GCA_004027555.1. Lineage (NCBI taxonomy): Eukaryota > Metazoa > Chordata > Mammalia > Chiroptera > Craseonycteridae > Craseonycteris > Craseonycteris thonglongyai. Next base: position 23,434 of record PVKE010014816.1, read on the forward strand.
CGGGCACTTTCTGTCCTACAGAAGCCTTCAGATGAATTTATGAAAGCGAAATAGCTTCCCTCTCTCCTCCTACCCTTCCCTTTCACTCAGCTGCTCCAGACCATTTAATGTCATTGAAAATATGGTGATAGAATTGAGGGGCGTGATCTTCAAGTAGTATTAGGAGCAAGGCTTTCGCCTCTTGGCTGGGAAAAGGCCCCTGGATCACCCTCATTTGATTCTATTTTACTTCCTCTTTGGAACTCTTCCTTTTCCAGAGATGGCTGTTTCTGGATATGAACACAGGCAGATGAGATACTAATGGGACCACTTTTGCTCGCCCCCCTCATGCCAAGCCAAGGGTTTCCTCCCTATTGTTCTCAAGCTTCATGTCTCTGTCTTGAGGCTTCTGAGTGTGTCCATGGTGGTGGTTTGGAGTCAGAAGACTTTTGTTTAAGTCCCAGTCCCCGCTACTTGGGAGCGGTGGGGACTCTGGGCATGCCACTGAACCTCATTGAGCCTCAGTATCCTGCTCCATAAAATGAAGATAATAATGATAAAATGTAAGTGAGCAAGCTGTGTAAACTGTAAAGCACTGTGCGAACACAATTATTCCCTTTATTTTCATTGGTAAAGTAAGTCTTTTAGTTCAAAAACCATCCAAGACCTTCCTTTTGAAAAGTCCTAATGACATTCGAGAAGTGGGCCCTGGAATTTTCCTACCAGCTTGCTAAGATCCCCACAGCAGGTCCCTATAGAGATATTGCCTCGTGATGCTTGAAATTCCAGCATTACCATTTCACCCCACTCGATGAAGTTTTGTCTTCGCCTCTGGTCATCCATTAGAAGGCGACCACACCTCAGAGGAAGGGGTCTACGGAGTCACTAATACCTGTGTGTGTGGCATGTTGAGCCATTCTGCCTCATCTGAGGACTGGCATTGAGGGCACACAGTGGAAGGAAAAAATCCAGGAAGGGCACAAAAAGAGAATACCAGGGCTAGGCCAATGACAAACCTGACCTTCTTGTGCCTAGACCTTACCCTTCTCTTTTAGCTCCTGGAAATGAAAGTACCTCAACACTAGGCTGGAGCCCTGTGCCTGTGTGAGCTTAAAAAGATAGCCCCATTTTACAGCTTAGGAAAGAAAGGAAGGCCTGGGGTTGTGCTGTGACTTGCCCAAGATTTAACAGATGGCTGAGAGCCGGGGCTGTGTCAGCTCATGAAGTCATTTATTCCCAAGGATGCTATGCAGTTCAACCAGGATACGAGACATCCTATCTCTACCCCACAGATCCTTCCAGACCTTAAATGTAGTAGCCTTCAGTGCAAAATGTAACGTTCTCTGCCATGACTCACAGACAAAAAGAGAAAATTTGAGTTGACAGATCTGTTGCCTGATACACTGAACACCAGTCAGACCGTGTGGCTTTTCCTCTGAATTGACCAACTTCATTTTTCTTTCCTGAAAATGGACCTGCCTTTCACCGAATTACCTGAGGGCAGAGCCGTAGCTGTTTTCTTGAAGCACCTGTTTTTCCATTGGGAAAAGGCTAGTGAGTTCACATTTGGAGAAGCTCCCACTTTATTCATCCAGCCCCAAATCTGAGCCTGGGGCGGAACCACATGGAAAAACCCTTTGCTCCCACGTCCCACTTTCTCCTCTGGCATTCTGCATGTCTTGCTGGGTCTCACCCATAGTCACTGAGCACTGGCCTTTTCTTCCTGACTCCTGCCTGTGTTAGTCCACTATCTATTGCTGTATTTGCTTAAATGCTGGAAAGTAACTGTTAAAATGTGAAATTGTAATTTTTAAAAAGGCGACAATTAAATTATAGCCAATGACACTCACCAAATCTTTGCACCTAATAGATAGATCAATGTAAAAAACAAATACCAGAAACCTAACTGTACAGTGAGTGTGAGGGAAACGTAGTAACCTAGTTAGTAGTCCTCAGTATAACCAATTGTGAACAGGAAAGTGGTGTTTACCTACTTGTTCATCACCATTACTGAAAGCTATCCTGATCAGTTCGTCGATAACGGGCATTTTTTTTCCCCGCTTCACAGGATGATTTCTTAACTTTCAACTTACCCGGAGGTCAAGCCTTTGTCTTTATGTGTAACTGATGTTCAGTCTAATTTTAGGAATGAACCAGCAAAGATGTTCATTTAAAACTGACCAAAGACAATTCCTTCCTGGTCTAGTTTCCTGGGCCTTGGAGGCCCTGCTGCCCTTAGGGACCTTTCTCGGATAAAACTGAGAAGAAGCCGTGCTTCCAGCCCCACTCTCCCTCTCTCCCTTTAGTCCTCTTTCCTCTTACAGAGCTGCTCTGAGCTGTGGGATTCTATGAAAAATTCTTGCCTTTCCTTGTTTTCAGTGCTAACGATTTCTCACCTTGAAGCGCCTTTGAACCCAGACAGAGCGCACAATGGGAAGGACTTGTAAGCTTGGGTATTAGACTTGGGAGTCTCCGAGGTCACCAGGCCAAGGAGCAGGAGAACCATGGATTCCCAAAGGATGAAAGGTTTCTATTCAATGAAGAAACTCGAGTGGGAAGAGACAGGGAAATGGAGCCATCCTTTGGCCGCCGGCTGGAACCAGCAGTTCAGAGATCTGCCTTATAAACCCTTCCAAGCTGGTTTGTGCTACACAGAGGGAGCCAGCGTGGGAAAGGGCCTCGGCATGGGCCTGGCTTCTCTGTTGGAGGCCCTTGGAGTGCCTTGTCGGGTGTATTTCTTTCATTCAGGAGGCATGAAGGCAGAGGATTCCTGTGACCTGGTTGTAGTCTGGCACTCAGCGCAGGTACACGGCTGATGGAAACCCCCAAGGACTAATGTAATGGCTCTTCCTCTCGGTCTTGCTATTCCTAACTTTTCACACATCCAGATGTTCCACCCTAGAGCCAATGCCTCATTCTTCTGAGAAACCCAGAAAGAAGAATGGCTGGCTCACAAGCATGACAGGGCCCCTGCTGGGCTTGCGGGGATGGAGAGGAGAAGGCAGGAAGGGGTGAGCCGAGGTGTTGCTTAGCTGATTTTTTGCTATGCAGAGCTAATGCTGACCTTTCATGTCAACTTCCCCAGTTCTCTGGGGTCTCGTCTCTTCTGAGCAGCCATGTAGAGAATCCCCCACACGCCCAAAGCTGCCTGGGAGGGCTGAGAGGAGGGGCGTCTGCTGTCAGGGCCAAGTCCTTCTGGACTCCCTGAGGTTGCTCTGCCCGTGTGCCGCTGTCCCATCCCTTGGGACTGGCCGAATGGCCACTGCTGCCACTTGCTGACACCTCCTTTCTCTGTGAGCTGCCCCAGGCAAATAACAAAACTGTTCCTTGACCCAGAACAACCAGAGCACACTTTGCCTTCCTCAGACGGAAGGAGATTGGGCTAGAGTTTCTGCTCAGGCGCTGGTCCCCGGCAGTGTGACTGTTTACATGGTTTGGCAATAGGTTTGGATCTGATTGCTTCAGAGTGGCTGGTCTATTTTGTTTCTTTTGGTTTCCTTCCTCCCCAAACTGTGTCAGGAAAAAAAAACCAAACCGAAACCACCCTCAGAAATTGCTGGTTGCCTGTTTCCACGTGATGAGAAGTGCTGCCCTCCTCCGGATATCGTTTCTCTACCTTACACCCCAACGCCCGTCCTATTGAGTGTCTGATTGGATCCTCGGTCGCATATTCTGATGGTGCCTGCTGGTTTGACGTGGAGCTATCCTGTGAAATAAAATAGCTTAACTTTTCTCAAACACGCTCTGGTGGCTTTTTGAAAGGGTGAGGTGGCCCATTAGGGTTGGGGAGGTCCCAGGGGGTTGTTCTTACCCTCCAGTCCACACTGTCTGCTTCCCCCAGGAACTGTACCTGAAATGTCCTTTAGCTCAGGTCCAACAAGGTGAAGACCAAGGCTCCAAGGAGGACTGCATCAGCTGTGGAACTGACTATAGGAGATAACTACGTCTGCCCTCTGGCAAGCAGACGCTGGACGTGTCAGAGGAAAGGCAAGTGGGAGAAAGAAGCTGTGTGCAGAGAGTGTCTTTAAAAGTTTAAAACATCACCAGAGGCCACAAGATACTGATTTCCAATGTGATGGCATACACCACGTTTTAGCATTCATTGTCCACACCGGTGACACAGCCCCTAGGACTTGTGTGTGTGCACGCACATACACATGTGCGACGTGTTTACTGATCACTTTATTTCTGTCCGAGGTACTAGATTAAGCCTTTCACATGATTTTCCCCCCAAATTCTCAAAACAGCTATTTAAGGTAAGTATTTCTCCTAAACCCCGTTCTGCAGATGCAGAAACTTAGGCTCTGAAAGCTTAAGTGGCTCAACCCAGGTTAGGCTCGGAAGTGAAGGCATCAGCATTTGAGCCAGTCTGCTTGACTCCAGAGCCCTGCTCTGTACAAATTCACTGTACTGCCTGTCATTGAGCATGCTCATTACTCCAGGATTGGTGGTGGGATCTCGTGACTAAGGGAGCTTGCTGCTTGCGGCAGTCAAGGAAGACTCCAGGGCCTTGCCTTCCTGATGAACCCTCTGGTGGATTTTCATGCAGCAGCCTCTTTGCAGAAGAGAGCGAGGTCTTCTCAGAGAATCCATTCTCCCCGTCACCACCTGAGGCTCAGTGGTAGCCCCTTGCTAGTTCCAGACTCCAGCACTGTTTACTTGTCTCAGAGCCTCTTTCTCTCTGGGAGACCTTACACTCACTGCCCTTACTTGGTGCTAACTCAGTAGGTTTCTGTTTCTTGCAATCAAATGGGAAAAGAGGAAAGAATAGTAATAGCCAGTATGTTTTGAGTGTTTGCTATGTTCCAGGCATTTTTCTAAGGTCTTTCCCATGTACAGGCCGCCTCATTGATACTCTTGACCACCCTATAAAGTAGATACTACAGGTGTTCCTAGTTCATGAAGGAGAAACTAGTGGGTAAGTGACTTGCCGAAGGACATGCCGATGGAGCTTAGAGCTGGGATTCCCACTCAGCCAGTCTCACTCTGGAGCCAGGTCTTTGCCCCTCCTTCCCAGGCCCAAGGGCATGATTTGGAACAAAGAATGGCGTTTAACTGTGAACTTCATCTGCCTGGGTGTGTTTGACCCAAGATGCCTCCCCGAGGGGCCCTTTTGCCAGGCCCAGGGTAGTTGTGGTGGGGATGGGTGGTCAGCTGCTGCTCACTGCTGCTCAGAGAGCCTCAAAAGAAGGAGCCAGGGTGGATTCCATGTTCTAGGCTGTCCTACCTCTGACACGAGTGAGAACTTTGTATCAGACAAGTCGCCAGAGAAAGGGTGTGTGTGGGTAGTGGGAGAAGCCTAGAGATTGCCCCACCTCTGCCTCAGTGCCTGCAGCTGCGGTGGCCAGCCCCTGGACAGGTCTTAAGCTTGCTCAGTGGAGGATTGTAAAGAAGATTGGAGGGTGGGCCGGCAAAGATGAGGTCAGCCACAGAGGTGGATGCGGCTGCTTTCCTTTTGGCAGTGAAGGGGGAGGTTGTGTTTAAAGAAGGGATGCTAAGAAGAGACAGAGGGCAAAAACTCCCCAGGCTTTTTGAGTGACCCCAGGAAGTCCAGCCAGGGATTCGAGAAGCAAATGATTAGGGACATCTTACAGAACCAGCACTGGGCTGGGCCTGCAGCCTTCCTCAGGTTGCCATGGGTTCATCAGAAAGGGCGAGGCCCTGGAGTCTTCCTTGATTGCAAGAGGCACGCAGCAAGCTCCCTTAGTCATGATATGCTGCTGCCAATCCTGGTCTAATGTGCGTGCTCAGGACAGAGGGCCTGGAATCAGATCGCGGAGCCGCTCACTGTGGCCCACAAAGTCTCCGGGAACCCAGCCTCTGCCCTCTCTCGGCTTTCCTTCTTCCCCTCCTTGTCATTCTCCACCTGAGCCTTCCTCTCCTGGGACCCATCATGGGGTTCCTACCTTAGGGCCTTTGCCCTTGCTCAGTCCTCTGCCTGCAAGGCTCTTTCCCAGCCTCTTCTCTCTGCTGCCTCCTCTCTTGCAGTGTCTGTTCCAATGTCATTGCTTCAGAGGGGCTCCCTCTCCCAGCGACACCATTGGGTTAATTTGTTTTATTTTCCTCACTAAATTTATTTTGTTTATTTGTTTATTTAATGCATTGTCTCTTTTCCCCAAAGTAGAATGTAAGCTCCAGAAAAGCTGGGTGTCTCTCTTGTCCACTCTGTCTCCAGGTGGTATGGTGCCTGGCATAGTAAGTGCTCAATACATATTCATGAACAAAATGAATACCCATTCACAACTAAGGGGAAAATGCCATTTCTGAATGAGGAGGGCTAGGTGCTTACACAAACTCACATCTTTGGCTGTTAGTCACTCATTTAACAAATTGTCCTTGAGCACCTACTGTGTGCCAAGTTTCGAGTGGGTCCTAGGGATGCATCCGTGAGCAAAGCAGACCAAGATCCCCATGGAGTTTTATGATCAAAGGTTGGAGAGCAAACAATGTCAACAACAAAATAGGAAACACCGAGGTTGTGGGGAGGAAGGCTATTGAGTCCTGCTTTAGACCAGGAGGTTGGGACAGCTCCTCTGAGGAGAAGTTTAAATTGGGCACAGAAGCCTGAGAAGAAGCCTACCATGTGAAGGGGTGAGGGTGGGGTTGGAGAGGGGACCATGCGGGGGGACATCCTGGGCAAAGGCTCTGAGATGAGAAAGAGTTTGATGTGTGACGATGGAGAAGGCCAGTGTGATTGGAGCTGAGAGAGAGCGAGGTGAAAACTGTCAAGGAGTAAGACATGTGCAGTGTCTTTTTGAGCCACAGTGAGAATTTGATGCTAAGAGCATGAGAAGCTCTTGGAAGGTTTTAATAGGGGCATTACTTGATCCTCTTTATTGCTGTTTAAAAATTATCTCTGGCTTCTAGATCACAGCTGCTTTTTAGCAATGGAGGGCTTAGGTGATGCTGGAGGATTTAAATACTGCATGGGGCAATTACTCAGGGTCATGAACCCTGGATTATAATGAACCTGATTCTTTTTATATGATGTAGGTGGTGGAGGACTTTTATTATTGTTGTTGTTAGTGATGGGCCTTGAACACTCGTACCTCACTATGCTTCTGGACTTCAGCTCTGTTCCCTTCCCCCACCCACACATTCACACATCCCCATCTCATCCCCCAAGGGGCTTATTTGACTTTGTCCTCATAAAGAGATTAGCGGCCCTCACACGGAGCCAACCTGTATACCTTCTTTACCAGCAGCTTACAGAGAGCTGTGTCATTTACGGAACAAGGTTTCCCTTCTTGAAGGACCTATGAACCTACACCAGTGTTCATAGGGCTTTGATGCTGGGGATAAATAGCTTGATTCTTCCTGCTTTACACCATGCTTTTAAGAATGCATTAAGTCAGGACTCAAAATCCCAACTCAGCCTGGCTTAAATAAAAAGGAATAATTTTTGCCCCAATCTGAATGAAAATAAAATGGAATTCAGGAAGGACTGGATTCAAGTGTTCCAACAAAGTCAACATGCTTCTGTCTCTCCCCCTCTCAGCTCTGCTCTCCTTCATGTGGCCTACTTTCCAGACGGTCTCTTTTGGAGTGATGACGAGAATGGCCCAAAGTAATTGTAGGCTTACATCCTAGCACTTAGCTACACAAGCAGAAAAAGAGCATACCTCTTCCCCAACAGATGAGTAAAAGTCCCAGGATACTCTCTGCTTGGCTTGGCTTGACTCATAGTCTTACCATGAACCAATCACTGAATGGCGGGCAAGTCTTACTGTCATGGACAAGGTCTAGCCACTTGCCCATTTTTGAGCTAGAGGTTGGGGTCAGCCTTGCCTGACCACATGGTTGAGAGTAGGGTAAGAGTGCTTCCACCAAGGGAAGAGATGGGTTTTATTATCAGAAAAAAAAAAAAAAAATGATGCAGGCAAACCCCAGAGGCATATCAAGAGCCCCAAGAGACGCTCTTGAGAAATGCATTCCAAGCACCATCTGGGACCTTCTTGCCACCCCTTTCCCAGGTCCACAGACTCCTGTCAACTGCAGGACGACACTCTCTCTCTCTAGGAAAATGCTTTGTCTTCCCACAGCACCCATTGCCAAAGACGAATACTGTGGGTATGAATACACTCAGGATGTGAATGAGGACTCCAACGCCAGGCTGCCTGGGTTTAAATCCTGGCCTCCCCCTCTCTAGCAGTGAGAAACCTTGGGAAAGTTGATTCACAGCTCTGCCCCTCAGTTTCCTCACCTCTAAAGTAGACACAGGCAATACCTTCCTTGTAGGCTTATTGTGGGAAGTAAGTTAGTAGATGCAAAGTATTTGGAACAGAGAAAGCCCTCAATATAATCATCATTTTGCTTTGCAAAGCATCTCAAGGCCCCAGTTATTGTTTTCTCCAGCAGGACCTTTGTGTAAATGCTCGTATGCTTCTATCCCAGGACTACAAATGGGAGCATGTAGATATGTAAATATGTTCACATTGAACACTTACTAGGTGCCAAGCATCATTTTAAGAAATTTACAGGGGAAGCCGGGATGGCTCAGCGGGCTAAGCGCTCACTTTGCAGCCCCGGGGACCGAGGATTGAATCCCAGTCCCGGCCCCTGTGGACCCATATGCTGAACTGGGGAGTGCCCCCAGTTCAGTTCTCACCGGGGCAAGACCCTGGCCCAGTTCCTGCCCTGTGCAGCCCCACTCCCACCAGTGGAATGAAACTATGTGGAAAAACCAATGATGTGCAACTATGGAGACTGTTCTGGGCCCTCCCCCTTCTCTCTGTCTCTGTATCTTTTTCCCTCTCTGTCAAAAACAATGAAAATAAATCTTTAAAAAAAATAAGAAGAAATTTACATAGACTATCTCATTCTTTTTCACCAGGAAAGCTACAAGGTATGAACTATTATTAATCCCATGAGGTCTATTATTAGCCCCATGAGATTCAAAGATTTATTAAGTGACTTCCCAAGATCACACAGTTGATTAGTGTGTAAATTTGAATGCATGTGGAAGAGGTCAACTCACGCATGTGGCAGCTCCCCGCCCTCTGGCCCCACCACGCCCCCCATATTAATTTCTTCTCTCCCCCCTGTACGCCCAGCCAAGGTCTCCATTCTAATGACATCAAACATAGAGACACCCATGTCTGCAGGGACCCACTAAGACAGGCTCCAGGTCACTGCCCCTTCCTTACCCACAGATTCACCATTTACACAAGTGGCTGCAAGAGGACAGGCGCAGGGGTGAATTTGACTCTTTGTCTCCCATAGACCCAGCTCCGGGCCCTTTTGGAAGTCAAATGCAAGGATGAGAGGAAATAAATGAATAAAGATTGAACGGGGTGATTGCTTTTCAGCATTTCTTCCTCAAAGCGCCAGCCCTCAGCAAACCTGATACTCTACTGTCCTCATGTGGTCATCTGTAAAATGACAGGCAGGATGAGTTCTTTCCAATTTTTATGGTGAAAAATATCAAACTTACAGAAAAATAGAGAGAATAGTATAATTAACCATTATCTATTATCTAGATTTAACAATTATTTATATTTTTCCAAATTTGCTTTATCCTTTTAACTTTTCAAATAAATCACCAACATCATGACATTTTACCCTGAAATACATCAGCTTGCATCTCTAAAAAGGACATTTTTCTACATGAGAATCCCATTATCACACCTAATAAAATTAATAATAATTTGTTAATATAGTATAATACCAAATTTATATTCAAAGTTAGTTGATTGTTCTCAACAGTGTCTCTTAAATGTTGGTTTGTTCGAATCGGGATCTGAACAAGGCTATAACAGAGCTATGTATGTCTCTTAGGTCTTCTTTATCCTAGAACACTGACCTCACGACCTGTTGAGGAACTCTGGTGTGTTTTCTGGTGCAATGCCCCACATTCCGAATATGTCTAGTTGCTTCCTCGCGCTGTCAGCTCCCTGGTGGTGGTCCTACATGTATATCTTACAAACTGGTAGTTGAGTCTAAACATTTGATTAGTTGTAGTTGCATCATTTTTTTTTTTTTGCACCAACACCCCCTAGATGATGTATTCTTCATACACCATACATCACACCAGGAGGTGCATGCTGTTTGGTGCCCACTTTTAGAGATAAGATTGATCAATAGCCTCAGGTGGGTTCACCCTCATCCCTCCAGTGAAATGCTGTATTTTCCCTGTAAGCAGCAAGTAAACTGTGATTTGATGTTTTGGAATCTGAAGAATATTCATTTTCCCAAGAACTTTTCTCCCACTGATGATCATCACTTAAAACAATAACGTTTCATTAGGAGTTGCAAAATGGCGAATTTCTAATTTAATAATTTATTCTATATTTATTAGCTCAAATTCTCATCAACAAGGACAAGTATAGTTCTTTTGGGGAGGGAAGAATAAATGCTTCATTCTTTCACCTTCTTTATCAACTTTCAGAGTGAGAAGCTGATACAATGACTACCTCCAATGGTAACAAATGGGGGGTTTCCTTTCTTCTGCTGAGATTAATTTTAAATTCCTGGTTTAAAAAAAAATTCAATGGGTTCAATCAGTTGCATTCAATATTCTTTTTGGTGCTCAAGTCAGTGGGTACAACTTCAAACTGGCTCTTGTGCCCATTAGTCTTTGGCACTTCCTTTTTGGGGCACAAAAGATGCTCCAGACTCATCTTGCACCTACTTTGCCCCGGACCTAAAGGAATCCTGATTTCTTTTTGAGGGAACAGTATTTCATGCACATAAGTGGTAGAGTTGAGATTTGAACCCAGGCAGTCTGACTTCAGAGCTAGAGCTCTTAATCCCTATGCCCTCTGGTTAATAATGTATACAATGGTAATACAGTGATCCCTCGTTTTTCGCGGTCAATGGGGACCAGAACCTTCCGTGAAAGCTGAAAAACCGCGAAGTGGGATTTGCCCCTAGGGATTTTCTCATGGGTCGATGTCGCCCCGGAAACCCATCCCGCGCCTTTATGAGAGCCC
>PVKE010014817.1:0-34368 GCA_004027555.1 Craseonycteris thonglongyai
CTGTAATAATGTATAAGGCCTCTCTAGTTCTCTATGGTTATTATGGAAAAAAATATTTTGCAGCAACAAAATGGTACTGATTGAAAGATTTTAAGTGATCATTCTTATAGGAAAGAGATGTGATTAAAAAATAGAGGCTATACAATGTTTGTTCTAACTGGTTTCTTTTATAAGCAATAAAGATTTTGTAAATCTTCAAAAAAAAAAAAAAAAAAAAAGAATATGAAATCAGTGAGATAAATATTTGGAAGCTAAATAATAATGAGAGAATTACTTGCTAAAACTTTTGGGATACATTTAACACAAGGGGTGGTGGTGGTGATGGGTTTATATCCCTAAAAGCACTTACTAGAAAAGCAAAAATATATAATGCTAAAAATTAATGAACTGCTTAACTCATAAAGAAGTATGAGTAAGATAAAGAATTACAGATGGAAACAAAGTGCTGAAAGGAGAAAATGATAAGGATAAACAGAAAGTTGTAATGCAACAGCCAACAAGTACACAGTAGAGGTGATCCAGAAAATACTTTGAACAAATAGAGGAAACAAATCTCAGAAGACAAAAATCATATTAAAAAAGAGTAGGGTGACATGGCCACACATGAAGTAGATAATGTTAATAATTTTAAAACTGCAGTTACAAAATTTATGTGTCAATAATTTTGAAAATGTGCATAAAACCAATTTAAAGACAATATATTTTAAGAAAACTGATTAATGAAGAACGACAGAACCCTAAGGATGGTGAAATCATTAAAGGCAAATTGAATCAGTTTTAATAAAAAAAACACAACACCTCTCCTCCTGCAATAAAGCATTATGTACAGAGGTTTAATAAGCACATTTTATCAAACTTTTAGGAAATTTACCATTTTTATCTACATAATTTGTTTCAATAAATAAAAATGAAGTCCTGACAAAAAATATTCAAAGAGAGCTCAAGAAAATAAAATTATAGCTCATTCTGACTTGTAAACTTGAGTATTCAAAACTTCAAAAGCAAATATCAGCAAAATAAATCACTATTTGTAAACAAAAATACACTGATACTAAATAGTATTAAATGTATGAAGTGCAAAGATGGTTCCCCATCAGAAAATGTACCAATTCAGAACAACACATTAACAGATTAAAGGAAGAAACTATATAACCATCTCAATATATGCAGGGAAAAAAAGATTAAAAAGTTTGATTTATTTACGATGATAACTAGGATTAGAAGGGAACTTTCTTAACCTGCTTGCTATCTTCTGTTCGCACACTGGGATCCTTATCCCTTCACTACCTTTTCCCCTTGGCTCTGTGCCCTGTGATCCTGGAATTTACATCCATAGGCTCCTTTGCCCACTGGTTTCCAGTTGCCATTAGACAGCGGGCAAGCCCAGATCTGAGAAAGAAAAGAGAATCAAGTCAGAGTACATGTTCCACTTTTCTTCCATGTGAAATCGTCTTAGGCTCGCTATGACTTAATGCAGGTCATTCCTCTTTTCACAGTGATCTGCTTTACATGGTGCATATTTGATGACATAAATTCCTTCATCTATTCATGCACATGTGTGTGTGTGTGTATATATTGTACCTCAGTACTTTCCTATTCATACAATCGTGTTCTTAGATACCCATGACCTCCTCTAATATTTGCTGTCTTTATTGTTTCCATATGAGTTACCTGCACGTAGCCAAATACTTCTAATTTTTGCTGTTGTTATTCTTACTATTTCTGATTTACTACATAATGTAGAATAGATTGTGAGTAAATGATACTTTTATCAGTGAAGGAACTAGCTATCTTCTGGTTTATCCATTCTGTAGTAAAATAGCTTGTAAGTTCAAAACTGCTGACATTTTTCCATCAAAATATTTTCCAGCTTAGTTTTACAATTTCTTCTTATCTCTGTGCTCGTACCCACCTTCTCTACTTTTGACTTCTGAATACTTTTCTTTTGTTACTTTATCATGTGTATACCGTATCAGCTCAAGTTCATGCTCTTGGTCAGGTCTTTTTGTTCATTTTCTTTCTACTACTTTTGTCATCTATTTCTAGTTTCAGTTTTAATGTCTTCCTGACAGAATTCTGGATTCTGAGTTTAGCTTCATGCTACTCCTGGGAAATGACTCATTGTTTTGCTCAAACAATAGTATGATACATATAGCTCAACTGCTGATTTGTTGGGGGATTGCATGCCTATAATTTCAAGTCCATTATTCTTGTTACTAGTAAATAATACCCAGACTTCCTCCTCTATTCTCATTGCATCTTGACTTTGAAGGCTGGACTATCTCCAGTCAGAAGTTTCTGGAAGCCTTTTTTTTTTTTTTTTTCCCTGTAGAGTTTTGCAAATTCTCTAAGCTCAATAGCTTAGAGAACATGAATGGTTCCTGTGAGTTATCTCTTAAAACTTGATTATTTTTCAAGCCAATTTGTTAGTCCACAGGTAAAAGTATCTAAGTCTAGGATTTAGGGTCACAAACTGTGTGGTACTGCCAATTCAGTTTTCTAGAACCACATTAGTCTTTAATTTATTGACTCAATCTTTATTTAGAGATTAGGTGCCCCATAAAGGTCTCCTGTGCTTTCCTTTAACTATGAGTTTGTAAAAATGCATAGTGTTGAGCGGGGGTTAGACCTTTATCAGTTACCAAACATGACAGTGATAGTATTTTAGTTATTTTAGTCAGTGGAAGAAATCGGGAGCTAATGCAGTTTGTGGGAAAATGTGACATGAAGGAAAACCAAACAGAAGGCTACTACAATAATTTAGTCAAGAGATTATGGTAGCTTGGACTCAAGTGACAGCAATGGTAGTGATGACAAGTGGTCAGATTCTGGATATATTTCAGAGGTAGAACCAACACAGTTTGATTGGTTGAAAGTGGAATGTAAAAGAAAAAGAATAAATGAAGATAACTCCTTGTTTTGCCTCAGACATTTGGAGGGTAACGTTCTATCAACAGATACAGGTATAGATAATGGTAGAACTAGTCTGGGGAGGAGATGTGTTTGGAATGACTATTTGTCATTCATTACGAGATGTTGAGCAGGTGCTTGTATATGAGTTTAGAATTCAGGAGAAATGTCAAATTTGGAGACATATGTTTGGGAGTTGACAGCATATGGACAGTAATTAAAAGAATGAGACTGGATAATAAAAAAATAATCATGTTTAAGTCATGGTCAAATAACTTTGGGTAAATTGAACAGGATGAGACAAATTTATTTGAGCTATTTCATTTGCCATTACCATGTAAAGCAACAAATAGAACTTAGGATAAAATTGTCTTACCACTGACAAAGCTCTCTTTCAAATTCTCTCAAACATGCTGATTTCTTAGCTATGTATTAAAAAGATCATTTATTTTACTCGGTTAAAATATGATGTTAATGAGTCTAAGGTCTGATCTTCATTTAGTTTAGTTTGATTCCTTTAACATTGTGACTTAGTGAAGCTGCTCACTGTTGGGAAAAAAGGCTCTGTCCTTCCACCTCTTCACAGCTCCACAGAGACGGGATCCTCTATTCCCCATGCCTCAGGGAGAGATATAGGAAGGAGGACTTAAAATTACGCTCCACCTCCCCCAACTGGCTCTGCCCACTAGGAGAGGAGTAGCTAGGTAATTCAGACATGGGCATTTATTGGACCGCATTGTAAGTAAGTGAGGTTACTGTCCCTCAAAAGCTAGGAACAGATGCCACTCTGTCCATTCAAGTGCTGCCTCATGGAGTAGTAAGAAAGGCTGGCAGTTGCTAATGGGCCAGTCCTCGGGCATGAATATAAGCCCGAAGCTGGGAGGTGAAAAGGTGGAAAGGAATGTCAGGACTTAGGCATCAAACCTTATAAAGACAGAGCCTCTACCAGATTGTAAATTTTAAGAAACAGTCTGGATGAATTATTTTTCTTCATTGTTTTTTTTTTTTTGTTTTTTTGTTTTCCCTTGATTATAAAGGGACAGGCCATGAACCACAAAATTGTATTGGAACATGAGGGCAATTAGTGAAGGGATTTGATCTAATTACCCAATGAAGGCTTTGACCTAATGGGAGGAGCGAAAAGTAGATGTCATGAATAATAGAGTTCTGATGTAGCTTTGTCAACTAGCTTTTTGTTCTAAGATGGAACTATTCTCATACCCAATGACTCAAAGGTGGTCTGGTAAGATGGATTGCTCATTACATTCCACATTCAGTAAATTAAAAATCTGGCTAAGGAATTAGACAATATGTAATTTTCTATTTGTAATTTGCAAGCATGCAGTTTGGGACTAAATAAATAACAATAACTTTTATTGTGTGTTTTTCAGACACATAACTTTTATTTTTGGTTATTTTTTTTGGTTTTTTTTTCATTTCTGCTTATTTTCTATTTAGCTGACAATGTCACTCCAGAGATTCTTCTAATCCTTCAGTGGCTCCTCATGTCTTTTTTAGAATAAAATTAAAGCTCTTTAATTTAGGCACTCTTGGCTTTTCATAACAATTTCTGCATATCTTCCTCACATTCAGCTACAAAGAATATTTAAAAGCCAGCTCAGACATCATATGCTTCAGAAGTAACATTTTCCCATGTCCTTCTTCCTATTTACTTGCTCTACTTTTTTTTAACTTGCTCCATTTTTTTCCAGATCTTACTTACCCAGTGCCCCATGTGTTTGGCTCTGTAATTGGGCCTGGTCTCTATTTCTGGCTCTGCTATTATTTTTTAGAGACTAGTTTAGTCATTTCCTTCTCTGGCTTAAAAGTCTTGCTCCTCTGCTTGATCCTAAGTATTTGACTTCGTGGCTTTCTCTTGTTTTCAGCATTTCCAGCAATTCCCTACACAGTGAAACCCACCAGTGCCTACCTCACATTTCCTCCTGCAGTAGGAACGGAATCAAGTGCTTGGCAAGCTTGGAATTAAAAACGTAAGTTCTTTGGAAGATCTTAATGGCTGGTGCCATCACCCTACACACTATCCAGAAAGATCTACCAAAAGGAATGAATATCTGGGTCCTTTGTCCAGGCTGCCTCTTCACTGGATAGTCCTGGAGATACACAGAACAAAATGTACTCATAGGCTCCCTTTTCCTAACCTCCCTATTGACCAACTGCCAGATGTTAGTAGTCTGATTTTTCATGACACAACACAGAACACAACAGATGAGGCTACAATTTAGATGTGATAATACAGATCTTCTCCTGAGGTCATCTGCTGGTTACTTTAAATGTGATATAGAATATAGGCTTCTGGAAGGTTGTCTATCATTCATATCTGGATGACTTGGCAGGTAGCCGTTTTCTTTTGATAATTTTATACTAATGGAATAACACAATGGCAAGTGTTGTCTTTTTAGATTTCCACTACTAACATATACTAAAATGCGTCTTAGAATTGATATCGTTCTTATGATTGGGTAGTTTTTTAGCAGACAGTAGCGAGAGTGCATACCATTATTGAATATAAAAACAGGGGGCAGAGGAGTTTACTTTGAGGGGTGTACTCCATGATGAACTAGCTGTTGCTGCTTTCGATAGTTTTGTGGCTTTAAATAAAATTGCCAACATTTGTTCTCAGCTTGCTCTCTCCATTAGCTTCTGCCTTGGCTCCAACCCATAATTGTTCAAAAGGGTTGCATAAATAAGTGTTGTGTAATGGCACTGGTATGTGCTTTGGGACTCTAGGATATTATTTTTTAACCTCTCGTCATATTTCATTGTGGACTACGAGTTTTAGAAAAGCAGTGACCCCAGCGAAGTAGCTCCCCGAAGCAGCTCTGATTGTTCCAGACTTGGCAAAGCTCATGGCAAGAGCTCAGTGTGAGGACCAAGAGGTGAGCTCACAGAGTCGGCTAGCAGGTGGCTGTGGAGCTGCTGTGGGTAGCGATGGCGATACAGACGAGAGCCCCGGGCTGGAGGATGGTGGTCAACGTGACAAGTACTAGCTCACTTCCAGAAAAGCAGAAGGAGATAAGCACACATCTTCCAGCAGTGCTGACTTTCTGGAGCTTACGAAAACACGCTGAATGTGAAACAAAGTCAAGCCGAGAAAAGTACCCAAAACACAGAGCAGCCAAACTAACTTTCCAGCCACAAACAGGTCCATTTGAGCAATTGGCTCATACCTCAAGCAGTTCCCTGTAGCTCTAATTAGCTGCTTCTCTTTCTCAAGTCTGAGATCTATAGCTTATCTAAAAAAGGCAGGGCAAGGAAAAAAAAAAAAGAAAAAGAAAACTTTAAAACACTGCTCACTAAATACTTGTTGATGAATTTTGTCCCTAAACCTTGATCTAAGGACAGGAGTGGGAGGTTGACTTCATTTCCTCATCTGTACTTCCCCCAGGTAATGGATCATATTTTTGGAGATTGAGGATCTGGGGAAAGCTTATATTTTTAATTGCTTTCTTATAGCTACAAAGTGTATCACCCCCTGCAAAGTGATGGTGAAAAATCTACAAAAGATTATTTAACCTTAGAACTATGCTTAAGCTTAGTATAGTGTTATCTGAACGTGCCAACAAAACGAAATGAATGCCAACTGCTTACCAGCCTCATTACTAAACAGAGCAACGCATTACCAGGCTCTCTTTTCTTGGCCAAGACTTCACCCAGCATCTAGCACATTGCTTTTGGCACAAAGTTGGGGAGACTGTGAAATCTGAGCATAATTGACCCTCAGTCTGTGACTCTCATTTTCTTGGCTCTGTCCCATAGGCACCCCACTCCCATCTTCAGCCCCTCCATCACTCTACTAAACTTACCACCATCTCTACATATTAGAGTTTCTGTAAATTCACACTTTCCATCATAACAGCCAGAATACACAAATACTTTCCAATTGACACCAATCTTAGACTTTTTTTTTTTAAGAACTGGATGGAAGGAGTAAAAACTGCAAAGACAGAAGCTTAAGACATTTACAATTTAAATGGGATAAAGATCAGTTTCCTTCCCATCTGTATACCTCTCACTACCACAGTATTATCTCTTCCCTCATCTACAGCCACTAGAGGATACATTCTTGTTGTTTGGGATCAATTAGATCACTGGCTTAGCCTTGCCCTCATACCTCACCCCCTTTGATGGAATTCTGCTGTGAGAGTTTCTACCAGAATATCTAGCGAAGCTTGTGTTCTGCATATTTATCTTTCTCAGAGCTCCAGCAGTGGGTGAGTCCATTAATTTTCCCCAAGTTGGCATAGTCTCTGCTGTGAGCACAAACTCTCCCTGGACACTTTCAACTTCACCAGCAAAATTTCCCTTTTCCTCTAGTTGTTAGTAACGTCCATTCTCTGTCCTTATTTGCATATTGCCTTAACTCCAAAGTAAACTTCATATCCTCTTTAGATCCTGTCCCCTAAAGATAGTTTTCCATCCTTTAAGGGACATTGCTTTGGCCTCCAGGCCACCATATCCCTAGCTCACATCTTTCTGCCTCCTCATTTTACATTTGGAGATGTTACTGACTAGCTTAGGAAATTTGTGGTCTTGGAGGTATACATTTGGCCAACTGTATACTAAAGCTTTCCAAATCTATTTCCCTAAGCCAAACCTTTCCCTGAACTCCAGATCCACATATACTTAGTGTAGCAGATGCTATCCCTGCCTCACTGATAGCCCCTTGGCATTCACCCTCTGCTGAAGGCTACTTATAGGAAACACCTGCTACTCTACTCTCTACCTGTAGGCATCCTTTTTTTTTTTTCTGGCTGCAAGAAAATGTTCTCCTATGCATGAGGCAAGCTAGCAAAGCTGAGAGACTTATCCAGAAATGGCTTTCAAACAATGCTGGTGGAGATTTTGTGGACAACAAGCCCAACATCTAACCTACGTTGTGGTATAAAACTCTTAAGATATATTCTATATCATCTTCTAGAGTTTTACCATTGATGCTAAACTTTAATTTCCTTGTCTTTAGAGGTTGTTACTGGCTTAACAAAGCACATTTTAGGGTTTACCTTCCCTTCCCAACCTCACTAGCCCACTAACCTGGTCTTTTCCAGGACCACCTCCAAACACACCACTTGCATTTGAATTATTCTCTCAAGTCTATTTATGAGTGAATCCAGTGTAAAGCATTTAGCAAATTACCAGACTTTTTAACTTGGCTATATCACTGACAGGTATCTCAAGAATAAAGTGGGGGGAGGTGGGTGGGAGAGATGGGTGGGGGGTAGTCTGGAGGGGGACTCAAACATACGGTGATGGAAAGTGAGCTGATTCTGGGTGGTGAGCACATAAAGTGATGTATAGACAATATAATGTAGAATTGTACACCTGGAAACAATGTCATTGATATCAATTAATGTCACCCCAATAAATTTAACAACAACAACAAAAAGAATAAAGGGATGAAAAGGCAGATAATAAAGCATTTATAGCAAAAAAAAGTAAAAAAGTAAAAAAAAGCAATTCATCAAAAAGAATTTTATGATCTACTTTCACTCTGCTCTTCCTCTTCTATGCTCAATTCTCTACCTACCAAGTTACTCAAGCGCAAATTCTCTCAAAGCAAATTTGTCACAAATCCTGTCACCATTTTTCCAAATCCGTCCCTTCCTCTTCATCCCCACTATTGCTGTACCAAGTCAGGTTCTTACCATCTCTGACTGAGTTTAGCTTGTTTTTTTTTTCTAGTTCTTTGAGGTATAAGGTTAGGCCGTTTACTTGAGAGCTTTCTTCTTTTTTAATGTAGGCATTTATCATTACAAACTTTTCAAAGGGCAGTAAAAAGGATAATGTAGGAGAACCCCTCTTCCATGCCTCCTCCCACCCTCAAAACGTCAGTGATTGTCCAGCTGTCCACAACAAGAACAGCTCCTCGAGGTCCACTTAGGAAGTTTTAGCAACTCTATGGCACAACCACCACCACCACCACCCAGAATAATCACACCATCCCCATAGCCACCATGGGGGGGGTGGGGGTGGGGGTCACAGTCAGGGTCAAGTGGCAATCCCGAGCTTATAAAAGTTGGACTCACCGGAAAAGGAAGAGCAGGCTGAAGAACGACCTCCTCAGGCCTTTCTGGAGCCAAGGTCTTGGTTTCAGTCCATGCAAAGCAGCAAAGGGGTCCACTCCCTGTGACCCTGCGTGCTGGCAGGTGTTGGGGCCCGGGGCCCCTGTGGTCCGCCTGGAGTACATAGGGCTTGAATGGCCCATGGTCTACCTTGGGTACATCTGGGCCCGGGTACCCTGTGGTCCACAAGAAGTACATCCTGGCCTGGGGCCCTGTGGTCTGCCCGGGGTACATCCGGGCCTGGGTGCCTCCTGGCCCTCCTGTTGTACACCCGGGCCCGGGTGCCTCATGGTCTTCCCAGTTACAGCCGGGCCTGGGTGCCTCGTGGTTCTCCTGTGGTACATCCGGGCCTGGGTGCCTCGTGGTCCTCCCAGTTACATCCGGGCCTGTGTGCCTCGTGGTCCTCCCAGTTACATCCGGGCCTGTGTGCCTCGTGGTCCTGTGGTACATCTGGACCTGTGTGCCTCGTGGTCCTGTGGTACATCCGGGCCTGGGTGCCTCGTGGTCCGCCCGGTTACATCCTGGCCTGGGTGCCTCGTGGTCCTCCCAGTTACATCTGGGCTTCAGTGCCCCGTGGTCCGCCTGGAATATATCCGGGCCCGTGTGCCCTATAGGTCGTCTTTATACATCCGGGCCCAGGCTCCTTGTGGTCCTCGTGTGGTACATCTGGGCCTGAGTCCCTCATGCTCTGCCCAGCTACATCCGGGCCTGGTTGCCCGTGTTCTACCCGCCCGGGTACATCCGGGCCTGGTTGCCCGTGGTCCGCCCATCAGGGTACATCCGGGCCTGGTTGCCCGTGGTCCACAGGAAGTACATCCGGGCCTGGTTGCCCGTGGTCCACAGGAAGTACATCCGGGCCTGGGTGGCCCGTGGCCCACCTAGAGCCACCTGGTGCTGAGGCAGGTTGGCTCTGGGGTCCACAGTGAATTAAGGCGCTCCTGCCATGGAAAGGGTGTCCTCTGTGGGTGCTAGGCCACGGGGACCTGGGGGGAGGGGTGTGGGTGTCATGTGAATTTATCTTTCTTATCTTTTCAAGGCATTTTTTCTTCTTTTGTGTTCACCCAGGTGCTTCATTCCCTTACCTGGAATCCTTGGCTTTTGTGAAGGTACGTTAGCGCACAGATCGTTGATCAAGCTGACTTGTCTGGGGGAGGAAATGCACTAGAAATTCCTATGCCGTCATTTTGCTGACTTAACTCCCACAGTATATCTTGAAGTTAGGGCGGCAGCGTATGTCCCTTAACCTTGTTTTTGTTTTGCAAGAGTGTGAAATTTATCATGTGAAATTTAAATTTAACCTGCTTATCAAATTTTGCAAAAAAGGGGTGGGATTTTGATTACAATTACATTTCATATATTGACTATAGAGGATATATAAATTGACTGGAGAGGATAATGAACAATTTCTTCACGCGGTATTTATCTTGGATTTCTCTCAGTAATGTGCTTTAGTTTTCTATGGAAAAACTTGCATTTTTAAAATGTATCTTTAATATTTTTTCTTAAATTGATTTCTTAGCATTTTATGGTTTTGATACTATTAAACATAGATTTTTCTATTACATTATATTTTCAATTGCCTATTGCTTGTATATAAAAATACAATTTTTAAAAATGAATTAATCACTTATTCTGTGACCATTCTTAATTTACTTATTCATCTGGCAGTTTTTTGTAAATTCTTTAGGATTTTTTATGTGAACAAGTTTATCATCTATAAATGGACAGTTTTCCCTTTGTGTTTCTCACATTTATACCATTGTTATTATTTGTCTTACCTATTGCAATAGCTGGGATCTCCAGCATCATATTAAATAGAAGTGGTGAGATTGCGTATCCTGGACTTTTTCTGAGTCCTCGGACAAAAGTGTTCATAGTTCACTATCAAGTATGATGTTAGCTGTAGGTTTTAGAAGATACTCTTTATTACCATGAGGAATTAGTTTGCTGAGATGTTTTTGTTTGTTAATTTTTTAAATCATGAGTGGGTACTGAATTACTACAAGTGCATTTCCTGCATCCTTTAAAGTGATATTACTTTTCCTTTTTATTCTGTTAATATGGTGACTGGCACTGATTGATTTCCAAACCTTGCATTTCTGAGATAACCCCACTTGGTAATTAATAACAAATTTTTTTTTATATATTGCTGCATTCAATTTGCTATTGCATTTGTGTTTTTACATAGTCATTAGAGCTCTTTTTAATTTTTTGTGAAAACAGCTTTTGGTATTAGGGTGATGCTGGCTTTATAAGACAAGTTGTAGTGCTTCTTATATATTCTGAAAGTTTGTACGATTGGTTTTATTTCTTCCTTAAATATAGAACTTACCAATGAAATAGTTGGACCTGGAATTTTCTTTACATGAAGGTTTTTGATAATAAATTCACTTTCTTTAATAGACATAAGGCTATTCTAATTTTCTACTTTTGTCAGTCTTGGTAAATTGATTTTTTTTTCTTCTCAGGAATCTGTGTCTCTTGAAAGGAAGCTTAGCCTCTGCTTATATAAATTATTTGGTTAATTACACATTGATTTCTTCTTGTAGTTGGCTAAACTTATCTGGTTGGGTTCCTATCAAGCTCATCTGTTCACAGCTGCATCTGCAAAGTACTGTGTTACATTTAACATTTAACAAGAATAACATTTATCAGGAATAAGACAGGGATGTCCCCTGTCACTGCTGCTATTCAACATAGTGCTGGAAGTTTTAGCCAGAGCAATCAGGCAGGTGAAAAAAATAAAAGGCATCCAAATTGGGAATGAAGAAGTGAAAATGTCACTTTTTGCAGATGACATGATCCTTTATATAGAAAATCCTAAAGACTCCACCAGAAAACTATTAGAAATAATAAATGAATACAGTAAAGTTGCAGGATACAAAATTAATGTATCCAAAAATTCATCACATTCTTATATACAAAACAATGAAACTTCAGAAAAAGAAATGAGAAAAACGATACCTTTTGTGATCACAAAAAAAAGGATAAAATACCTAGGAATAAACTTAACAAAGAACGTGAAGGACTTTTACATGGAAAACTATAAGATACTATTAAATGAAATGAAGTAAAACACAAAGAAATGGAAAGATATTTCGTATTCATGGGTTGGAAGTTAAAATGACCATATTACCCAAAGCAATTTACAGATTTAATGCAGTTCTCATCAAAATCCCACAGACATTTTTTCGAGAAATAGATTTAAAAAATCATTAGATTTGTATGGAACCACAAAAGCCCCTGAATCACCAAAGCAATCCTATGAGAAAAGAATTAGGTTGGCAGCATCACACTCCCTGACTTCAATCTATAGTACAAAGTGTCAATAATCAAAACAGCTTGATATTGGCAGAACAATAGACATACAGACCAATAGAACAGAATTAAAACCCCAGAAATAAACCCACAAATATAGGGACAGATAATTTTTGACAAAGGAGTAAAAAATATGCAATGGAGATAAGAAAGCTTTTTCAGTAAATGATGCTGAAAAAATTGGAAAACCGCATGCAAAAGAATGAATCTGGACTGCGAACTGTCACCATATACCAAAATTAACTCAAAATGGATCAAAGACCTCCACATAACACCCAAAACAATAAACTACATAGAAGAAAACATCGGTGCTAAACTTATATAGATCTTGAGTTCAGAGAGGACTTTATGAACTTGACCTCAAAGACAGAGGAAGTAAAAGCAAAAATAAGTAAACGATACTTTATCAAATTAAAAAGTTTCTGCACAGCAAAGGACATCATCAACAAAGTAAAGAGGCAACTGACTGAATAGGAGAAAATATTTGCACACAATGCCTCCGATAAGGGGCATCAAATATGCGGTGATGGAAAGAGAACTGACTCTGGATGGTGAGCACATAATGCAGTACATAGATGATATAATGTAGAATCGTATACCTGGAACCTATGTAATTATTAGCAACCAATACCCCAATAAATTTAATGGTTAATTAGAAAGATTTGGAAAAAAAAACCCCAAAAACTTTTAGTAAGCACTGCCTAGAACTTGAGACCCTTGTCCTATCTTAACAATAATCCCTCTTTTATTCCTCGTATTGATAATTTGTATTTTCAATTTTTTTTTTCTTGATAAGTCTAACAAGGGGTTTTCAATTGTATGGACCATTTTAAAGAACCAACTTTTGTCAATTTTCATGTTACTCATTTTCTATTTTGTTGACTTATGCCCTTTATTATTTCCTTGCATTTTCTTATTTGGTTTAGTTTTGCTTTTTTATTTTCTAGATTCTTGTGTGGAAACTTAGATAATTAATTTTGTTCCTTTTTTACTTTTTAATATAATATTGAAAGATAAACTTTTCATTAAGCACTCTGTTAGCTACATCCCATGAATTTTGATATATTTTCCATGATCCAGTTAGAACTATTTTCTATTTTCCCTTGTGGTTCCTTTTTTAAGTCACTGACCATTTAGAAATACATTGTTCATTTCCAAATATTTGGTATAATACAAGATATATTATTATTAATTTTGGCCACAAAACATATTCTGTATTATTTAAATCCTTTAAACTTACTGAGATCACAACACATGATCTGTCTTGGTGAACATACTATGTGCAGTTGAAATATGTTCTGTAGTTGTTGGGAGTAGTTTTATATATATATCAATTAGGTCAAGATTTGTAGTATTTTGAGATCAACTATGTCTTTATTATTTGTCATTTAATCTAGATTGTTGAAATAGGGAGTTAGCATTGTTAACTATGAGTATGAAATAGTCTATTTTTCCTTCAACTTTGAATTTTTTTTTCTTTTTTTTTTAATCTTTTTATATTTATAGAGAGTAATTATTTTATCTTCAGTGCATATTTATTTTTATTTTACTTTTGACAGATAGAGAGAGAGACAGAGACAGAGACAGCTAGAGAACCGAACTGTGGGAACTCCCCAGTTCAGCATGTGGGTCCTGCCTGGGCTGGAGCCGGGATTCGATCCTCGGTCCTCGGGGCCTCAAAGCGAGCGCTCAACCCGCTGAGCCGTCCCGGCTTTCCCAACTTTGAATTTTTTAAATGTATTTTCAAACCCTGTTATTAGCTGTGCTCACACTTATGAGTATGTGCTTGAATTCACCATTTTATCATGAAATTATTTTTTGTCTGATAATATTCTTTATCTTGATGTCCATTTTTAGCTGATATTGGTATTGTGACTCCAGCCTTCTTATGCTTATGATTTGCAAGGTCCATCTTTTTCCGTCCGTTCACTTGCATAATTTCCATCTGTCTGCTAACATTACCCATCTGTTATTTCATGTTGCCTACTTTTTCCATTAGAGCCTTTAACATATTAATTATAGTTATTTTAAATTCCCTGTTTGATAATTCCAACATCTGTGTCATATCTAAATCTGGTTCTGATGATTGCTTTGTTTCTTCAGACTGTGTTTGTTCTTGCATTCTGACATGCCTTGGAAATTTTTTATTGAAAGCTTGACATGTTGTTTTGGGTAATAAGAACTAACGTAAACAGGTCTTCAGTGTGAGGCTTTATAGGAATCTGGTTAGGAGTTGGGAATGCTTATTGCTTTCTGTAGCAGAGGTGTCAGAGGTTTCAAATCCCTCTGGTGTCCTTGTATTTGTCGCCTGTCTTGACTTTGAACTTCCCTAAGTACTTCTCCTCAGGGAGATTCTGTGCCTTGAAGCTTTTACCTGTAATCCACCATTACTCTAATAGATGTGGTGGTACGTGTGTGTGTGTGTGTGTGTGTGTGTGTGTGTGTGTGTGTGTGTGGCGGGGGGGGTTTCTCTAATCTTCTGATTAACTCAGTGTTTTAATGAGGCTTTGTCTTGGGGTTGTGACATTATAACTGTTCATCCACTGATATAACCTCACACAAAATCTCTTCCATGGCTGTAGTGTTTCCAGTTTATTTCCTTGAAGCCCCAACCTTTGCTGACTATTTTTATTCCCTTGTTGTTAGGTGGTTAGAGTGGGGGAAAAATGCTCTTTTCCTAACTGAGAGATTGTACTGACAAAGTTGTTTTTCATGGAGAATAGGCCTTTGTTATGAAGTAGGCCATGGATATATTTCAAAATGATTATTTTCCCCCTACCTCTGCCAGAGCCAACAGGTGATCTTTCTTGGATCTTCATTGTACAAATGTGGTGGAGTTTCTAGAGGTAAAACCCACTACAATGTACAGTTTCCAGGAGTTTCTCACTCAGGCTAGTCCCCTTTGGCTTCCAGCAAATTGCCAACACTACATTGTTTCATGTATCTTGTGTATTTTTGACTATTTATAGTGAAGGGCTACTCAAATACCAGTTCTTCTGCTATAGTTGAAAGTCCCCATTTCCACACAAACAGAACAAATGCAAATTGTTAGGTCTTACCTACAAAGACCCTGATTAAATATATTTGTGCAGGGCCCCAAGTGTCTTCATTTAGTAGCCCTGTCCCTTTCATGGTAATTTTGATGGAAGTAGGTAATGAGTGTCATACTGGGAAAAAGTTAAAATAAGTGATACAATACCACCTGAAATTTTTATTTACTGTAATTAAAGTCAGATTGGAGGCCAAATGTCAGTATGGCTATAACTTGAGTAATGCAGATAAAGTCAGGCTAACAGGCCAGCAATGGGAGACACACACGCCTGTTAGAAGTTGGCAGGGGTCTGATTAGAATCTGGAACCGCAAAATAAAAATGCTGTTTGAAATATTAACTGGGAGTAACTGAAAACAGAAGAGGAGAATCATCCTGCCAGATGGGGAATATGCCGGTAGATGGACAGATTCCGGCTTTGTTCTAGCTTTGGCCTCTGGTCACTCACGACATGGCCCTTGAGTTCAAACTAAAAGCCAGAGGAACGGGTATTCCCTCTGATCTCTGGTGCCACATTTCTCACCACCATATTGCAGCCAAGTATTTGCAAGGCACTCCAGGTTCTTCTCAGCAGAGCTGCCATGCTCCCTGGCAGATATTACTGTTTATGTCAACCTGGTCTCAAGAGCTGTCTGACACAGCGAAGGGATTTACTGCTCAAAGGAGATGAAAGATTGGAAGAGGCCAAAGATCTTAAGTCAGAAAGAACCCATTAAAGATATTTTGCTTTGTCAGAGACTGTCTATATGCCAATTCTGTAAAAGGAACATCTAAAAACAGAGACTTATAAAAAGACAGACTGGCAGGGAAGAAGGCATTAGCAAAATTTGTTTTCCTTTAAAGGTACAGATAGAATTCACACAGATAGCATTCATACAGCTATGTTGACTGCTATGCAATAATTTATTTTCTTTTCAGCCCTAGCCTTACATTCCTTATTGAGTTAATTTTTCTTAGTAACAGATTTCCTGAATCCTTTTGTTTTGTTGAGACTTCCACTTTCCCTTAAGGTCACCATACCCAACCTTAACTTATGTTTGGAAGACGAAGTTGAAAAGACAGACCCTGAATAATATTTTCTACACTCTAAAACAACAGACAAGATCTATTCTTGCTCATCAATGGCACTGGAGGTTAAACTCAAGCCTTAGTTCTCAAGGACATCTTGTCAATGTCAGGTTTTTTAATTTAGCCACTACAAGAGCCATTTCCCAATACATCATTATTGTCCCTTAGAGTGCCAGTATCAGATACCAGAGAGGCTGGCATTACAGGTTCCTTGTAGCATACCACTACCAACCCTGTTTAAAATACAATTCTAGCCGCCAATCTCACAATGGGGGACATAGCAGAAAAAGGGGCAGGGTTGCTGTCGTGCAAATTCACAAATGAACACATCAGCCAGCCTTAAAGGCATCAAATTATCTCCCTAGTTTACATTGCCAGCCTCTGTCAAAGAGTGACATGGTGTTTCCTGATGTGTGGAAAGCAGGGCTGCGATGAAAGGAAGATAGTGCCCTTATCCAGCTGAAATTCTGAGCTGGATGCCCTGTGGGAGTTTTGGATACAGTCTTTGACTCATCACGATAAAGACTGGCTGCTGACAGCTCACCAACTTTGACTCCTGGCCAAAATTGCAACACTTGGCTCCATTTTCCCTCCCCTCTAAACTCTTCCATCTCTCCTTTTTTTTTTGTTTTCCTTGAAACTTCTTCCACCTACCCCTTAGAAAGGTTTCCCTGGTCTGGGCAGCTCTGACCCTAAAGCAGTATTAGTCCACTGGCTTACTTGCCAAAGTGTGTTGGCTATTATGGGTCCTAATATTTGTAATGCATCTAATGCTTATCGATCACTGCTGCTAGATGCTTAGAGATGCAGAAGTAAAATGGTTGCTACCCTCATGGAGAACTTCCAAAAGTGTGTTTCTAGGACCACCTACATTAGAATGACTCGGGAAAGTGTGTTAAAAATGCAGATTTCTGGGTCCTAATTAAGATTTATTGAGTGGAAATTTATGAAGTGAGGTGTGAGAATCTGAATTTTTAACACTCCTTAAGTGTTTCTTAAATATAATTATTTTATTTTATTTTTTATTTATTTTTGACAGACAGAGAAAGAGAGTGAGAGATACAGAGACAGAGAGAGAACTGAACTGGGGGAGCTCCCAGTTCAGCATATGGGTCCGCACGGGCCGGGGCCGGGATTCGATCCCTGGTCCCCGGCGCTGCAAAGTGAGCGCTTAACCCACTGAGCCATCCCGGCTTCCCCTTTAAGTGTTTCTTAAGCACATTGCAGTTTGAGAACCACTAGTAGATACACAAATATAGAATTAAAATTTATGATAAAGTACCTAAAATATAACAGGCTGACGTGGGGAAGATGAATTCAGATTGAAACACATGGGTTTAAAGGGGCCTAAACACGTGGCATTTGAACTGAGACTTGCGAGATAAGTGGGATTGTTCAGATGAAGAATGAGGAAAAACATTTTTCAAGCAGGAAGAAAACTTATGCAGAAGTCCTAAGGTGATAATGTTGATGTTTCCCTGGCCCATATACATGCCTAGTGTCTTATCCTAAAGGAAATAATCAGCATGTAAAGGCATCCATCCCATATATCTGTGTTTAACTTTACTTCTATTCTTTGTCTCCAGACTAAAAAATTTCCTGCTTGGACCTGAGTTAAATTAATACATTTTATCTAATTTAAGCTTTACTGTAACATTCATGACATTGAATTTATAAACTTTTATACAGGTAGAAATTGAACAAGATAAATATTTATTTTCAAATCACCCCTCATTCTTTTCTTTCTTTTCTCAGTAATGGACTTGGTATGTGAGGGTGCAGAATAAAAGAAAAAGAGCAAGTACTATATACTGTATAGTTCACAGGGACCCATGTGTATTTATATGTTAGTATTGTGAGTAGGAACTTTATAGTTAGATGTGAGAGGAATATTTAGTATAAATTTGATGAATTTCCAGACAAATCTATTTCATGTTCAAATTTCACACAGTCTCAACCCTGTAGGGATTTTGGAAATTCTGAGCAAAGTTAATGAGCTATTGAACTAAATATTTGTGAAAATAAGTCAGCAATCTAAAAAATAAATAGTGCTCATTCTGACTGATCCTATGACTCATGAACCACAGATAAGGCTATTTGAATCTAGAGATGAAATATTTATTTACACCCCTTTGTGCAAAGGAAGAAGGGATTTTAGCATTTTGCTGGTGACCAATGGGCTTTTGCATTCATTTGGATTGACAAGGAAGAAACCACAGTATTATTTGTAGATAATACACTTCTGTATTTAGAAGCTATAAAAGAATCTATATATAAGTTGTTAGAATTAATGAGTTTGACAAGGTTGTAAGATACAAGTCAATACATAAAAATCAATTTTTATTTCCATGTACTATTAACACAAAGCAGTTAGAAAATGATAGTAGCATTGAAAATTTAAAACATGGGTGGTATTTAATAAAGTTGTGAAAGACCACAGAAAACTATAAAACATCATTGAGAGAAAGTAAAAGAGACTTAAATTAGTGGAGGGTTATACTATATTTATGGATGGGAATCTAATTTTCCAGAATTGATGACTGTTATGGCTCTTTAGTTTTTAGCAACACGATATATTCAAAACAGGATAAATCAAAGTGTATCCATTGCTAGACATATCACAGTGATGCGGCAGAGCACCAAATCAAACAGCTGATCTTAAGAGTACCAGGGAGAAAAACAGATTTCTCACAATGGAATGAAAACAAGGCTGGCAACTGACTTACCAAGAACAGTGACTCCAAGGGACTATGGAATAATACATATCTAGAAAGTGCTGAAATAGAATAACTGTTAACTTAGAATTATATTTCCTGTGAACTATCCTTTAAGAATGAGCACATAATGAAGACATTTTCAGATAACCTAACTCAGAGCGTGTAACTATTAATGGAACTGTTAAAGGATGTTATTCATGAAAAAGGAAGATCTCAGAAAGAATATAATAAGCTATAGAAAGAAACTTTGACAAAAGAAATTGTTAAGCATGGGTGAATACAAGTAAATAACAGAAGTAGAAAAAGTAATTAATTTCTAAACCCAAAGAGGAGAAAAATAGATTTAAAAAACAAAGAAAAGACCTTAATCAGTTCAAAACAATGCCTGCAAGGAGAAGTAAAAGCATAAAATATTTTGTTTAAAAAGCAGTAAAGAGAAAGTACAGAAAGAGTTGGTAAAATAAATGCAAATATATTACAATATATGTAATTGCTAAAATGTTCATTTAAAACAAAAATAAAATCCATGTATGCGCTATATATATAAAAAAGAGATCCATTGAAGTATAAAAGCAAAAAAATAATGTTGAAAATAAAAGTACGATAAAAATGCTTACAAGGTAAATACTAACTTAAGTTGCCATAGCTATATTAATATCAGCAATATTAATATCAAAACAATTTTAAAGCAAAAATATAATTAGGAATAAAGAAGATCACTTCAAAATGATAAAAGGGTCAGTTCAAAATGATAAAACAAAGATACAAGCATTCTAAACTTGCAGACATGTAAAAACAACTTGGGTAAATATAACAACATATGGGGAAGCCAGGATGGCTCAGTGGGTTAAGCGCTCACTTTGTAGCGCCAAGGACCAAGGATCAAATCCCAGCCCCGGCCCGTGCGGACCCATGTGCTAAACTGGGGAGTGCCCCCAGCTCAGTTCTCTCTCTGTCTATGTATCTGTCTCTCTCTCTCTGTCAAAAACAATTAAAAAATATATATATAGATAACAACATAACTTCAAAAGAAATCAAACAGAAATAGAAAAAAATGGAATATTGGACAAATTCACTCCTCTGAACACAACAAAAGTCAAGAGGAAATAATATTTAGAAAATCTAAAAAAAATAAAAATAAAATAATAGAGCAATTCTGATAATAAGGAACATATGTAAACTCTTTCACTACACAATTGAGTTTCTCAAGAACACAATTATGTTTATGAAAATTCATGTAGTGCTAATGATAAAACAATTCTTAGTAAACTTCAAAAAATCAGTATCAAATGTACCTTTTTCTCTGATAATAACAACATTAATGATAATAAAGCTTAATAAAAAACTCTCTGCATAAACTTACGAAGATGTAAGTCAAAGAAAAAAATTAAAAAATAGTTAAAACTAAATGATAAGATATTCTAAATAACAAAACTTCTGAGATGCAGTTAAAATAATACGGGAAAATATCTAGCCTTAAATGTTTATAAGGGAAGTGAAAAAAGACTGAAAGAATTAGCTAAACATAAAACTAATGAGTTAGAGAAAAAAATAATGGAATAAATACAAATAAAAATGTAAATAATGATAGGAAGAAAAAATAATGAAAAAGAAAATCAACAAAAAAGACAAACATTTCTTTTAGAAAACTAATTAAGCCAGATATATTTCTGGCAAGATTGAGGAAGGAAAAATAGGTTAAGGCACAAATAACTAATTTCAATATGGGTGAATCTCCCAAACAAAAATGTTGAGTAAAAAAAAGAAAAAAAATCAGAAGAATTGAAAAGTTCAAAAATATGGAAATTTATATTATTTATGCAGGAATACATATGTGGTAAAGCTTTAAAGAAGGGCCAGAGTATGATAACGCAAAGTGTTGGGCAAGTGGTTCCTGTCGTGGAAGAATCAAATAAGGGGCCTTTCCAAAGTGGCTTTAAATCCATGTGTTACATTTCTTTCTTGAAAATGGTTAATATGTATTCAGGAATTAATTACACTACCTTTATTTCTTTTAATAAATATGAAATATTTTCTAATGAATTAAACATTCTATATGTCACTTATTTCTTCAGTATTTTTCCAACTGTTGTATTCCCTTACCTTTTCTTTTTAAATCTCATCACAATTTCTAGTCCTACAGAACTTACCTCTTCTCTAAGCTCTTATTTCCCTTCATATCCTGCATTCACATCGTTGCGGCAGACTCAGGTTGCTGGACTCTCTTTTTGCCACATTCTCCCTCACCAATTTTCTCTAGCCACCTACTTTAGCTTTTATAATATCCAGGAGTAGGAGTTATTAACATTTGCATTTGTATTTTTTTCTCTTTCAGCCTCCTTTTGATGTTCTGTTGTCTTTGCTGTCTCTAAGTGTTGATGTTTCACAGGGCTCTATAAGTGGCCATATTACATCTAATTCCATGTGCTTTCTCTTTAAGGATCATCCACTGTCCTGGCTTCAATTACCATCTCTAAGCTCTTGACCTCAAGTCTCTTATCTTCAAGTGAGACTTCGTCCCTGAATTCCATGCCTAACTATTGAATTGTTCTCTTAATGGTACCAGTTGAATGTTTAAAACTTACCTTGAATTTCTGAATTCCTTATCTTTCTTCTCAAATTCATTCTTTAACTTACTGTTTTGAAGAATGACACTACCATATGTCTAGTCACCATAGCTAGAAATGGAAGTCATTCAAGAGTTTTGTTCTCACTTTACACGTGAAATCAACAAACAAATCTATTGTTATGTGTCAGAATCATCCTTAAAACTTCTCATATTCATTCGCACTTCTATGCGTTGGCTCTTAGTTATCCTGAAGCATTATAGTAGGCTTCTGACCTCCCTGCCTCTAATGCTTAATTCTTCCTGCCCATCCTCTAGTCCAGGGGCATCCAATCTTTTGGCTTCCCTGGGTCACATTGGAAGAAGAAGAATTGTTTTGGGAGACACATAAAATACACTAACAATAGCTGATGAGCTAAAAAAAAAAAAAATCACAAAAATATCTCATAATGTTTTAAGAAAGTTTACAAATTTGTGTTGAGCTGCCTTCAAGCTGTCCTGGGTCACATGAAGCCTGCAAGCTGCGGGTTGGACAAGCTTGCTGTAAAGAAAAATGTATTGCAGAAAATTTAATTTCCACCCTATTTCAGAACAAGCCCAGATACAACATGAGGCATACTGCCTCATATATTAAAGCTTTGTTTCCTACTCTTTTGTGCAGCAGAGAATATCATTTATTAGTCACATAAGAGATAGCATTCTTCTTCTATTTTGTTGTACCGTTTAGCCTTGTACTCTAGTGTTAATCTCAACGAATGCATTGAATTTCTCATATAGTGGCTAACTGACTCTTAGCTCTATGGAAATTCTCTAGGTTGGGGCACACAGATGGGATGGAACCAGAATGCTTCTTCTTGTCCTTCCCAATCATGGAAGAAGAGTTATATGACCTCCTGACACAAACACATGTAAACTCTCTTTGTGGGTGTTGAAACATAGTTTTTCTTGGACCTTAGGACAGAAATACTTTAGCCTATGAGAGTACTAATGGTGGCCATGTTTATAGTATAGCAGAAAAAGCCATCATAGTCCCAACAATAGATTAGGGAGTGGACTAACCCCGAGTCCCTAAAGCCTGACAACTATATAGTAAATCCTCAGGTAGATCTATCTATCAGCGCAATGATGATGGGCTTGTATAAGACCGAGGTAAGGTTTCTTCTGGGCTAACCAGGATTGAGGAGAAACTTTGCCCTTGGTAATTAACTCCTAATTGAATAATTATTTGAGTAGGAAAGGGTTAAAATCGAAGTCGGTCTTTGTGTTACTGCACTTTTTCTATTTTCAGAACATGTCATCTTGGGAAAAAAAGAAAGCAACAACACACAACTCTAATGCCCTTAGCAGATGGATCTGTGTTATTGCAGAGCAGGGACCTGGAAAGTCTCCATATACCAAGCTATAAATATTCCTTCGACATTTATTATCCTCACTTGAGTTCAGGTGCTTAAATACTTGGACTGAAGTCATGTTTGTGGCAGAAAAAAGTTGATCTTTAAACATACCTTGTCGCTGGCTAAATTATTAGCAACAGACAAAGATGGAGGGTGAGTATGTGGCGTAAGGGAGGCTCCCTCTTAAGAGAGGTCACAGAACCTTTAAGTCAAATTAGTTGAAGTTTAGATTCGCTTGTAGTCCAAATTCCCAAACACCTCACTTTAGACAATTTGATGGATCACATCCCAGTAACTCCCCACCAACCCTCAACATTCCAAATATGTATCTACTAGTGTGGTATTCTGTGGCCTTGAATGGGAGTCCCAGCACTGCCAGCTGCACAGGATTGTAAATTCAGACTCCTGTGAATCTCAATTCACGTTGTCTTAAGGGAAGTGTAGGATTATGTAAACCAGGAGATAATAACCGTTAGAAAATCCTTCTAATAAAATAAAATCAAGCTAAAGGTGTCAGCATAGTTTAACAGTCCTTCTTCAGTTAGGGATTTGGAGTCCTCAAGTGTGGTTATTTTGTGGTTCAGGCTAGGATTTAGTAGTATTGCTCTTAATTAGGGACTACTTAGTTCCCTTGAGGGTGATTACTTGGAGCCTGGGATAGGTTTCATTCTGAGGACAAAAAGTCATGCTTGACTTTGCCTGGGATATTGCATAGCAAAGTCTTGCAGATACAACCATCCCACAGTGACTCCTAACCCTCCCAAGAGGGCCGAGAACAAGGTGAAGCTGAAGAGCATAGTCTTCCTCCTTTAGTCTGTCTTTCCCCAGCTTGAATGACTCCTTTGTGACTGTCAAAAAAGGCTGGTCCAATATGATTCTGTACTAGTACATTTATAGTGTCTGGAATTGGGTAACACTTTTTAAAGGGACATTGTCAAACTCCATTGTCTAGAGAAGAATGAGGGTCCTAGAGGTTATGAAATATGATCAAAGACTTCTGTTTTCCAAACTAAACATCAATAAAGTATCATAGTGCTCCTAAGTGCATAAGCTCTTAGGGGTCAGGTTTTCTTTCAAATGTTGGTTCTTCCACCTAGTAGCTGTGTGAAATTTGGGCAAGTTATTTGACTCCTCTGCATCAGTTTCCATATTTATAAAAGGGAATATAATTAAAATATTGCTGCAAGGATTCAATGGGTTAACAAAGTGCTTAGAATAGTATTTGAACATAGTAATGGCTTTATTCATGTTTGACAAATAATTGAAAGAATATAAAAGCTGTTTTCAAATATTTATGGGGCTATAATATAGCAGCATAAGTAGGCTTTTATTCAAGTTGCTTGTTGGTCAAGGGTTCTTAATTTAGGGGTTCATGAAAAGACTCCAAGGAGGTCTCCAAACCTATAAAATGTCATGTGAGTTTTGTATATGTACATACACTTTTGGGGAAAGGTTCATAGCTCTTGTTTATATTTCCAAAGAATAGCATGACCTTCAAGAAGATTAACCATCAAGAATAAAACTAAAGTCAATCGATGGAAAGTTTCAGGGAGGTTCACTGTGGCTGGTAGGAAAGGAATTACTCTTAGGCTTTATTTATCAAAACCCAATGGGTCGTTTTGGGAACATCAGAGTCTTGATTCCAAGAATTGTCACTGAGGCTAGATGAACCTCCTAGGGATCCCATCCTAATGATTAGAGGATACATGGAATAGAATCTCATTATCAGAGAGACCTTAGAGGTGAGATTGGTCTCAGCATCCTTGCCCTATATCCATTCTCCTTCTTCCCACATCACTCTTTCCGTGTAATTGAAGAATATGTGAGTCTCTTGGATCTTGACATATTTGAAACTGTAAGGTTACATAGTCCACCCATAGCCCCAATTGCTCAATGATAAAGCCAATTACATCACTCCTTTGCTGAAAATTTTCTGGTGATGTTCAAATGCCTAAATTATTCTTCCACAAAGAATGTAAGTCCAAATATACTGTGACATCATCCTACTCTTTCTTCCATATTTCTTACCTAGTAGACTCTTAATCTTTTATTATACCCAATTCAAATGTTATATTATCTGGGAATGTCTTCCTAAATCCTCTAAAAGGAGTTAGCTGCTCTGTATTATGAATTCCTATGACATTTTATTGAAATCTTTGCTGTAGTACTCATGATGTAGCATGTCTTCTACATTGTAATATAAACACACAAAAGGCTGAGATTTTAAGTTATTTGACATTGTATCCCTATGGTAAATATTGCTAGTTACCTAGGAAATATTGTTTCCCCACTCTTCCTTACTTAATGAATGCTTTCTAAACTCTTTTTTTTTATAGCTAGAAAGCGATCATGGGACCAATAAAATGTAAAAGAATGAAACCCCATGTGACAAGATTTTGGCTACAGAAATATGAGGCAAATGTTGTATCATGCTTCTACCCCTGGCTGTAAAACCCTGTTCTGATCTGCTGTGTGCTTTGTTCCCCTCTATTATGACCTTGACTACATGTTGAGGGTAAGATGGAGGAACCCTTGGTTTCTGAATGACTACCTCATTCCCATGGGTCACATTTTGTGTGTGTGCGCTAAACTTCTAAGACGTCAGAGTTTATCACAGCAGAATAGCCTAGTATACTCTTAACTAATATGCAAAGGTTAATAAAGAGGAAAGCTTAAGAATTCATGTCTCTTAATAGCAATCTAGAACTCCTATGACTATATCTGAACTCCT
Organism: Craseonycteris thonglongyai; assembly: GCA_004027555.1. NCBI lineage: Eukaryota > Metazoa > Chordata > Mammalia > Chiroptera > Craseonycteridae > Craseonycteris > Craseonycteris thonglongyai. Next base: position 25,835 of record PVKE010014817.1, read on the forward strand.
TTTTTGTATATAAACTTCTATATATAATAGGTTTTTTTTATTATTATTTAGAGCCAAATAAAATACCTTAGTGTTACTATCTTCAATATTCATGGAATAGTAAACAACTTGGTTCTAAAAGGTATACAATAATGTATTACAGAGTTTTGTTTTTTTTTAAGGATTTATTTTTATTGTTTTTTTGACAGAGAGACAGACAGAGTGAAACATAGAGAAGGGGGAGGGCCCAGAGCAGTCTCCATAGTTGATAGCATTAGTTTTCCATATAGTTGCACTCCATAGGTGGGCACGGGGCATTGCAAGGCATTGCAGGAACTGGGCCGGGAACCTCCCACATAGGCCCTGGCAAGAACTGAACTGGGGCCGCAACCCAGTTCAGCATATGGGTCTGGGATTCGATCCTTGAGCTCCGGGGATGCAAAGCGAGTGCTTAACCTGCTGAGCCATCCCAGGTTCCCCTATTTCAGAGTTTTAAGAAGTACCGGTATACATTTGAGAAAGGGTAATATTTAACTTATTTAAAAAGAAATCTAGCAAAGAAATTAGACCTGAAGCTACAAAAAGAGTTGGTGAAAAGGGAAAGAAATATCATGTACCGGTAGGATGAAAACCACCATGTGATTTTGATACAGAATGAATTGGGGGAAAGGAATAACCAAAGGAAAAAGAAGTAGGATAGAAATCACCATGCTATGTTTCAAAAGGCAGACCCAGTTCAAGGTGAAGAAGTTCTCATGAGAATAGAGAGAAGCTGTGTGCCTGTAAAGCAGGCCAAGTTCCAACATATGAGCACTACCTTAAGGGCTTATTGGAAGATCTGATGCCGAGGGTGGATATACAGAGGCCTTCAGTTTTTCTTATATACACAGTGAGAAAGTTTTTGCAGAGAGCTTCAAAAATCTTTGGGAAGGGTCCTTTTAAGATTTTAACCATCAAAACAGCCATAGACCTCCTATGAATCAAGCTAAATGGGATTTTTGAGGCAATGAAACTCAGTCCTTGAATACAAACTGTGAAGCTTTGTCTCTGAAGGGGGGAAGCACATATAAAATTTATTAAAATATGGAAATATTCAGAAGTTTAGTTAAAAGATTTTAAAGAGTTTAAAAATCAGAGAAGGCCCTAAGGTTTATTGTTCTCAAATTTGTTAAATTATATTTAATTTCCTATAAATTTATTATAGGTTCTAAGTGGATAAAACATGCACTTATGTGTTACAGTATTTATCATGTAATTTGGTTCTCTTTAAAACTTCATTGCATATACATGGAGAGAGTCTGACCTCTTTGCACCATAAGCAATAGCATCTGTTGAGATGACTGCTTCCTTAGTTGGAGGAAACAGACTTAATGGTCAATCCAAATCTAAGTTAAAGAAAGGCGTAGCTGTTTTCTATGCCTTGTTAGTGGTGGGCCATCCCCAAAGTGATATTTGTCACTGATTGTTGATATCCTGATCTTGAAAGAGGTTCTATGGTTATTTTTAATGTTGTATATCTGAGTTTATTTTCAAATAACTATATAATGTTCCTTCATGCCTATCACTGTCTCTGGACAAGTTTTCTAGTGACAGCTCAGAGCTGTACTCATTCATTCATGTTTTCTTTCAATGGTCATTTAAGAACATAAGCTATAGGCCAGGCATTGCCCTAGGGACTGGAGCTAAAGAAGAGTAGGACAATGTTTCTACCTTCAGGCTTAGAGTTGAGGAGAGTGGGTGCTGGGGGTGATGCATAACCATTCCTAATAAGGTGGATAGGTTGGTAACCCCAAAAGCTTGGTAATAAACTGACATTGGGAAGAGAATTGAGGGGGAGGATTTTGATAATTCTAATTTCTGTTTTGGAAAACATTGGTTAGACAGTTCTTAGTCCCCAGAATGAGAATAATGCAGAACTTGGTGATAGCCCCGCCTGTAAGCAGCTGCCCAACGCCTCAATCTGTAAAAGATAGTCGGGGAAGCCAGGATGTCTCAGCAGGTTAAACGCTCACTTTGCAACCCTGGGGACAGAGGATTGAATCCTGGTTTGGCCCCCAGCTTGGCCCCCAGCTTGCAGGGGCATACCTCCTATTTGGGAGGCCCCTGGCCTGGTTCCTGCCCTGCGTGGCCCCTGCCCACCTATGTGGAACAAAACTATGTCGAAAACTGACTCAGGTTTCTACATGCAACCACTTAAATTGGAATTTTCCTGGTTAATTTGTCCCAATGTTGGTAAACTAAATAAGTGGAGGAAAAATAAACAAAGCTGTCCAATGCCACCCTCTCCCTTCTGAGGAGTGATGGGAACCATGCATTCAAGTTGCAAGGTGGAGTTCTGGTCCCCAAACTTGAGAACAGCCATATGAGTCACCTGAGGTGAATATCAATGTCAATATGATTCTGAAATTAACTGAAGTATGGCAACATGCTGTTTACCTGGAACATGTGACTTATTATATTTATATATTTTGCTAGCTAAAATATAAGCATCTTCATATGTATATCAAGTGGTTGGTTCACAAGAACTGAAGGAAAATAGGCAACATTTACCAAGATGTAAAAAAAATTTTATTTCAGAGTATGTACTCTGCTTTGATGAGTAGAAGTACATTAGTGAATATACTTCTATTTCTCCTATTTTTTAGACATTTGTTTTTGAATTTAATGTGAAAAATATAATAGAAACACTCAACCTCTGCCATGTCAGAAAATTGCTTTCAGGATTTTGTTACTGAACACTGATAGATTAGAAGTGTTCTTTTTGTATAACTGACACTACAGCATGCACTACAAAATAATATTTGACTCATTGCTGACGTTACTATAGTCTAGCTAGGTGGCCTGTTGTACTTAATTTAGCAATATGAGACCAAATTATATTGCAGGGAACATATACAAAAATGAACAGTGAGTTTATTTGTTCTTAAGATTCTAATTATAACCGATTCTCTCTTTCAAATATTATAGGAAAAGTGCTAAGGAATTTTATTTGTAAATCTGGCTTTTGGTTTTAGGAGCATTTAGCATAACTCATTAAGATGAATTTACCTACAGTTTTATACAGATTCTAGATGGATAAAACATTCATTGACATGTTAACGAAGTTTATTTCCATAGTAATTTTAGTTTACGTTATACTCGGTCACATATGTGAAGAGAGAGTCTGGCCTATTGGATCCAGAAACACCCATGTCATGTAACATCTGATTACTTGATATTATCTATCTAAAATGTTACTACGCAAAAAGTGGTCATAAAATATTTCTCTGACTTGTATATGTCAGAAAAATAAAAAACTTTCAAATGAATTTAAGGTGCTAACTGTATCCATAGAAGTTAAACTTTTTCCTTACTAATAGGTCATTTATTTTAGAGTGATGGAACACTATGAAATGCAAGACAGTTTTAAAAATATCAAATGTTACCTGAGGGTAAGGGGGTGGAGGTTAGAGGAGGGAAGGGCATCAAATATGTGGTGATGAGAGAACTAGGTCTGGGTGATGAGCACATAAAGCAACACATAGACGAGGTCGTGTAGAATTGTACACCTGGAACCTATGTAATCTTTACCAACCAATGTCAGCCCAGTAAATTTAACAATTAAAAAAGAAAAGAAACCGAAAAGAAGGGATATGGATGCAGAGAAGAGTGGGAATGGGAACCTGAGGAGCTCACATGTCATCACTGACCTGTTTCGTCTGTGCTAGCAGAGGCAGTGCAGCCACTGTGAGGGACAAGCGCAGGGCTGTGAGCAGCAGCTTATCACCGGTTGCTGAACTGCATATACATCCATGCTGTTGTTGGGGGCATAAAAAAACCACTGAGGCTAGATTGTTGGAAGGGCCGTGCACCTAGTGAATTTGCTCTGATGAGGGCAGGAGTGGTGATGGAAAGTGAGACAGGGAGATGGTTGCTTTGAGGAGTAGGAGAAGGTGGCGTAGTCAGAGAACATAAACCTGCCAGGAGGAAGGGTTTTTACACGGAGGTGGAAACGTCAGGTTTTCAGGGTGTGCCGGTTACTCTGTTTGTCCTTCCCCCGCAAAACCAGCCTTCACTCTCATTGAACCAGTTTGGGGCCCTTCTAGGCTGACACCCAAGGCCTGTATCGCCTGGGTGCCCTTCTAACTGGCTTGTAGGTGTGTTTGGCCAAAGAGAGGCACGAACAGGAAATTGTAGAGCAGGAAGAGAGACAGATTGCCCTCTTGCTGCCCTGCTCACTCCTTTATTTCAGCACTTCTCGGAGCAGCTGCATCCTTCTAATACTACAGAGAGGAGCCCTAACCTACATCTCACACTCTCACGAGGCTCTATAAAAATGTTCTTTCCTTTGCCTCTTTAGCCCAAGGGAAGGTAATACCTTCCCATAAGGAACACTCACACATGCAGAGATGCCTGAATGTTCCTTATTTCACCCCATAACGTGCCTGCTTCTCTCTAACTCGTCATTTCATTTAGCCAATACAAGTTCATTCTTTTGCCTGCTGGGCCTCTCAGTGACATGAGAGGGAGTCTGGACTTGTGAGAAAGCATTATTTAGTGGCTGCAAGTATGTGAAGTGTGGAAGAACCAGAGTCTTCCACTCCTGGGGTTATGCATGCGTGGTGAAGTCAATGAGCTGTTCCTAGAAAATTCAGAGGAAAAAACACGAGGTTGGACATCATTTGCTAGGAAGTAACAAGATCAGAGTTTCAGATTCCTGCTTAAATGTTGGGATGAGAGAGGCAGAAATACGTTAGGAGTGCTGACTCTAAAAGAAGAAAGCCAAGGAAAAGCAAATTGTGCTGTATGGGTTAAAAGAAAAGTGAAGACTTAATGACATAACTAAGAAATGTAAAGAAATAAGAACTATCAAATATTTGAAGAGAATTAACAACAGGTGGTCTTAATCTGCTGCGGGGTGGGAACTGGAAATTGTCTGTTTTGTTTATCACAAGCAAATTATTTTGGCTAGAGACCAGGGTTAATTTTCTCCCTTCTTTGTTTGCTCAGGTTTCCCAGCCAGTGGGTTCTTGTGAAAAACTCCTAGTGTTTGCAGGCCTCTTGCTCGCAAGAATGACAACAGAGTCAGGCTTTTGGATACTGAATGACAGGGTATAACAAACCAGTGGAATGACCTTCTTTTCTGTAAATCGCTGTTGATAGATCAGTAGAAAGTGAATGTAGGAAAAAAGGGAAAGGAATTGAGTACTACTCTCATCATTCGTTTGCCTTTCTTTCCTTTCTTTTATAAAAGTAGTAAGCAAAGTTTTATTTTAATTTCTTTTTTTTTTTTTTGTAAAACAGTGTATTTGGAAGTGCTATTACACATCTGTATATCTAATACCTAGATTTAATGAATGTTAATATCTTGGCATTGTTGCTTCAGATATAGTATTATGACATTTTTGCTTAGATATACTTGACATGTGAAAGAAAAGCTTAGTACTTAAAATGTTGAAGTCCCCTTTCCCAATCTCATTCCCGTTTTATTTCTCCCCAAATATTACTAGTTTCATTAATTAGTGAAGCTCATTCTAGTTCGTGTTTTTATATTTTTAGTATAGATTTAAATAATATCTAAGAGCAATATGTAAACTGTATTGTCTTTTTAAATTTTACATGAATGCTTTCATATTATATGTGTTTCACTGCATCTTGGTTTGTAAAACATATTCTTTCTTTTTGGGGGGTGGGGGAGGATCAGTCCATACCCCTATGTACAGTCCAAGTTCACTGAATTTAATTGCTGTGTAGCAGCCTTTCTCAAACAGCATTCTTCAATTTAACCACAAAACCCATGACAATGATTTGAATGACAATTTTCCCCAGTTCTCCCAAGAATGGTACATAACTTGTAGCATTCTAGCTGTATAAGAAGGAGTTAATTCATTAATGTCGTGGAAAATTGAGGCCACGTGGACTCAAGTCTTTCCTGACCTACACTAGAGAACTCATACCCTGTTCACTATGCTACATTTTATTTATTTATTTCCCATTCTGACTACATTTAAAGGCTTCCAAAATGTTACTTGAACAAATAATCTTCCCTCTACATATACCTCAGTGCACATGTACAGGAGTTTCTTTAGGACATGAATCCAGAGATAAAAATCACTGAATTGTAGGATGGGGACATTTTTAACTTTACTGAAATTGCCACATTGCTCTTCAAAGTAGTTGTGCTGAGTTATATTTCTCTAGTGTTGTGGAGAGTTTGCACCCACCACGTTCTTATCAACATTTGAAATTGTCAGACTTTAATTTTGTCAATTAGCCTGCTCTAATCTCTATGTTCCAAGAACACTAGTGGATGCCTAAAAGCTGTGTATAGTATTGAACCCTATTTATACTATGTTTTTCCCTATATGTACTTACCTATGATAAAGTTTAATCTATAAATTAGACACAGTAAGAAATTAACAACCAAAAATAAAACAATTTTTATTAAATTAAATTAAAATAACAACATACTTTAATAAAATTATGTCAATGTGGTCTCTTTCTATCTCAAAATACCTTATTATATTGTATTCACCCTTCTTGTTCTCATGACGATGTGAGGTAATACAGTGCCTATGTGATGAGATGAAGTGAGGTGCTCGGAATGGTACACAAACTACAGCTTGTAAATTGTTTATTTCTGGAATTTTTCATTTAATATTTTTGGACCACAGTTGACTGTGGGTAACGGAGTACAGAAAGCAAAACCATTGATAAGGGGGAACTACTATATTTTGGGGTTTTTTTTATTATGCATAAAGATAAGCATTTTTGTATGTGTTGTGATTATTTAGGTTTCCTCCTCTGTGGATTTCCTGTTCATACTTTTGCCCATTTTCCCATTGGACCTTTTTTTGTAGGAATTTTATATATTGTTCATACCAATTCTTTGTAATATAAGTTTCAAATATCTATGTTTATGGTTTTCTTTTATATTATAGAAGATTTATGCGTTTAATAATCAAAATTGTCAACCTTTTATAAGATGTGCTCTTAGTGTCATGTCTAAAAAATCCTTTTCTACCATGGGGTCAAAGATATTCTCCTATAATTTTATTCATGAGAGTATTTTTAATGATATTTACATATTTAAAGCATAAAGCGTTTATTTTTTACATAATACCAAAGGAATATGTACATGAGGAAGAGATTTATTTTTCCTATAAGAAAGCCAGTTTTCTGAACATTTGTTAACTACATTCCGTGCTTTCACAACTGATTTGTAATGCTTCCTCTACCATATATAATATTAAGTTTTATACGTGATAAGGGCTACTACTTCTGGGTTCCCTATGTAATTCCATTGATCTCTTTGTATATTCATGAAATAATAACCAAATCATATTAATTGTTATTGCTTTCTAATTTTGATATTTGTTAAGCCAAATTCCAAGTCTTTTTTCTTCATCAGTGTCTTGCCATGCAGTTTTAGTTTTTGCTCAGTTAAAAATCACTTAGTTTGAGAAGGACGAGTATTACTTTTTTCTTTAAATGTTTAGTAAAATTCACCAGTGAAGTCATTTTGTTTGGGGCTTTTCTTTGTTGGAAAGTTTTTGATTTCTGATTCAATTTCTTTTCTAGTAATTGTTCTGTTCAGATTTTCTATTTCTTCATGATTCAGTCCTGGTCAGTGATATGTTTCTAGGAATTTATCCATTTCTCCTGGGTTATCTACTTTTTTGGCATCCAGGTGATTCGTGTGAGTACTAAGATTAGAAAAGCAGCACTTCTGATTGGATGTGAAGTTTGGTCTCTACAAGAGCTAGTTGCCTGTAGTATTTGGTCCCTTCTCCAGCAGCTCAGCTGAAGGAAGTCTCATGACTGATCATCAAGAATTTAGCAGGAACACCTTGCATGGGTGTACAGCTATAAAGCATTGTCATGAAACGTAGCCAAGACCTGCACAGGTATAGTGAGTAGCAGAGGACAGGACACAAACCAGATCAGAATAGTGGAGAAGTTCAGTATAGCTATGGTACTCAGTGGGTTATTTCCAGAGTCAGTTCAAAGATGGCAACTCCAAGGAGTCTAGATGTTAAGAAAGTGCAGTGCCTATTATTTACCTCCATGGTACAAGCCAAACTAGGATGCAGATAGGTCAGCTAGGTCTGTCACCAAATAGAAATCATGCCCTGACATGCGCTAGGCTTGGATTGGCCAAGACAGATCGAATCCTTGCCTCAGTAGTTTGGAGGGACACCTGGCAGCCAGATCCCAGTAAAGAGCTCTGGGTGTGTGTGCAGGGAGAGAGGGAAGCACAAGATTGGATGTAGAACAAGCTTGAAGGAAAAGAAAAGGCTACACTCATTTTCTATCACTCTTAACATTTTGTTTCAGCTTCATTCAACATGAAACCACAAGGGGACATGAACTCGTTTTGAGAATGAAGAATATTGCCAGACCTCAATCATTTGAATTTTTTTTTTTTTAATTTATTGTTAAATTTGATGAGGTTACATTGGTTGGTAACAATTAGACAGTTTACAGATGTACAAGTCCACCTCACATCATTCATGCATCGTATTATGTGCCCATCACTCAGTATCAGTTCCCCTTCCATCACCTTATATCTAGTG
>PVKE010014818.1:0-34369 GCA_004027555.1 Craseonycteris thonglongyai
AGGACCGAGGATCGAATCCCGGCTCCGGCCCAGGCAGGACCCACATGCTGAACTGGGGAGTTCCCACAGTTTGGTTCTCTAACTGTCTCTGTCTCTGTCTCTCTCTCTATCTGTCAAAAAGTAAAATAGAAATAACTATGCACTGAAGACAAAAAGATAATTTCTCTCTATAAAAAATGTGAAAAGATAAAAAAAAAAAAATAAATTTTTGAATGTGACCAGTCTACATTCTGTAATGATAAGAATTTTTGGATAGATCAGAACTTTTTTAAATGGTTACCAATCACACACACACAAAACAAACAAACAAACAAACAAACAATAATAAACTTCTTATAAATAGGTAATTAAATGCTCAATTTTAAACAGAAAGAATATTGTTATGGAGATATAAATTTTAATACATCAATTATCTAATCAATTATGTAGATTTGTATTAATTAAAAAATGAGTCAAACAGTAAAATAATTTATATATTTTTTTCAATTTAGTCTTTCAACTAATATACTTGATTGTAAAGAAAAATTTAGATTTCAAGTAGATAATCTTGAATATAAAACCCCTTTTATAATTGGTATATAAGTACTGTTAAAATAGCATTATTTTACTTTTCTGATATTCTACGCTTTTGATCAGTACAAAAACTGATGTTATTATAAATGATAACTTCAGTACATTTTTAAAAATTCTATCTTAATGTCTTCAGGTGACTATGTCCTTGGAATCAAAATTTGTACATGAATTCCAGGAAAGAGAATTATGCTATTGTTTTCTTCCTTTTATAATTATTATCAGTTCTAAGCATTATTGTTTTTATGACTCTGAACAAAAAATTGGAAACTAGTAATAATTCATGTCAGTTGAAAAACTAGAATATGATATATAAATGAAAAATTTTAAACTGTGTTGTATATCTAAACCAAGAATACTTCAAAAATTAATTATATCTAAAATTGATAGAATAGCCACTGAAGTAAAAAAAAATTGATATTGAAAGCAAGAGATGCTTTCAATATTTACTTAAAATATGTTGAGATTTTCTCATTTTAAAATTTGCTAGTACAAACTTAGAAATTATCTAATTTTTAAAAGGTTATGGGGCATGCATCTCACTGCCTAAAACCTCTTCTTTTTCAGAATGCCTATGAACTCAAAATGATGGTGTCAACAGTGGTAGGAACAATAACAACCTACTATAAGCAGTGAAGATGGGTAACAACTATTTATTGGTAGTTTTCTATTTCTATTTATTAAGCATAAAATAAGTATTTGGAAAAATGCATTAGAACAGAGGAATTTAAATCAAACAAAAATATTCTTACTATTTAGTGATGCTATGTAATTTTTCATACATGTTAACATTCTAAATTATTTATAAATGAATAATTAATACATTAACAAAACAAAATATCCATAAATCTACCTGCAATTAAACTAGTAAAACATTACAATATAATTGATTTACCTAAGTACTTCCTTCCATCCTATCTTCCTGAAACACCTCAGACATACCACAAACCTAAAGAGTGATGCATTTATCATCTGTTTTATTAAACTGTTCTAAATAAGTGTGTACACACCTGAATGATATGAACTTCCTGCTGATTTTTTTTAAGCTTTGAAGTGATATCTTTATGTTAAAATCTTCACTATGTGTGTTTTCCCCCTTGCATTACATTTTTTAGTCCTGTCCCGTGTTGTTGCTTATAATGATAGTTCAGTAGCTCAATCCATTTTCACTCTTGCAAGATAGGCTCCTGTGTGGAAATCCTAAATTAATTAATTTACAAATTTTTTTTTTTTTTGGCTTTTATGAAAACTACTGCTATAAGCATTCTTGCACATGTCTTCTGTTAAATATATGTAAGGATATCTTTAGGGTATGCACTTTAGGAAGGTATTGCTAGATTATGGAATATTTGAAGTTTAAAGTTTAATTGCACATTCGTTTTTTATGAATTTCCTTAAGTATAAATATAATTTGATTTGTTATGTTTTCTTAATGCCATTAGATGAAATCTTATTTTCTTCATAAAGTTCTTATAGACCTATCATTACTTAAGCCTTCAATAAATTATATTGTAATTATATTGTATCAACTATAATTGATGCTTTTAAAAAGTCATGTTTTTAAATAGATGTGGTCAATATAGATAGCAATTAATTTTTATATATTGCTTTTATAAATCTACCCTACAAAATTCTTTCATATTTTTTAGCATCCTTATGTATATTCTGTTGGTTTTATATTATGTCTCGTATAGGCATGAGTTTGGCTTTTATACTTTTAATCATTATGTCCTCAATCTAATATTATATAGCAAATGTGGGCACCTTTGTGTTATTGATATTGAAGGAAAACTATTACTGATTCAGCATTAAAAGCAGAATGTCACTGGAGATTCATGTAGATAAGGTTATACTCTACTCTTTTTAGTTGTTAAACAGTTTGTATCATTATCCTTGTACATGACCATTCAGATAGTATTAATAGTTCTAGTGTCTAGAAAGTTAAGCTTTAGCAGTTTTTCTGTGCATTTTCAAGTCTTTATTGTAGTGGCTTTAATTTCTTTAAATACAAAATAGTCAACATAGCTTATAAATAGGTGGTACTCTCTGCCTGGAATTATCTTTCCTTGAAATTATTATTACTCCTTTCTAGACAGCCTTCAGTTTTAGATTAAATATCAGTTGTTTAGGAAAAGTCAGCTCTGACCTTGCAATACTCATGCTTTCATTTAATTTTTCTATACTGAATGAAATATAATGTGTCTTTGCATATTTACTTTTGTGATTAATTATATAAATTTTCTCTTTCACTATAAGTTTTAAGAGAGCCAATCTAAGCTTATTTTCTTCACTCATGAATTTCTAGTACCTAATACTGTGGATGTCAAATAAGAAAAATAACCTCTTCTAAATGTAATGCATAGATGAATGTATGAATAAACACATGGACTCACGAAGAGAGAAAAATCCCCAAATGACTTCTGAGATTTTGACTTTGCTAACTAATGAGTTTTATTCACATCTTTATCTTCACGGTTCTCAAATGTAAGTGGTAAAAATATTTGTGGAACAAATAGAATTTTATTTTGATGGAGGTGAAGATGATAAAAAGTTCAGGGAGTTCTATTTTCCAATTATTCTTTACTTGGAAATTTTCTCCTGTCTCAGTGTAGAAGTGATTTACATTTTCTAAAGCAATGCTAATTTAAAGTCAAATTTCGTTGGGTTGACCATGTTAAATTTTGTAACATGTACCTTAATACTATACTTAAAACTTTTGCTTAATACTGTACTATAAGTATAAATATAATACTAACATAAGTAACATAATCTTATATGTACGTTGTACAATTCTGTTTTTGTCCTTTTGAATATGCAAGTGTTTGTGAAAAGAAATGAGTTGAGGTGAAGACAGTGAATGCTTTTGGAAGAGAAAGGTGTAGATATCACTTGGATGAGGTATGGTGTTATGATATATATATATATGCATTAGCAGCTTCAAAAAGCTAAACTTTACCTGGAGAGGGGGGAGCAGGAGGGAGGGAGAGTTGGGGGGGAGGTGGGAGTGGGCACCGGATATATGGTAGTGGAGGGGGAGCTGATTCTGGGTGGTGGGCACATAATGTTATGCATGGGTAATGCGATGTGGACTTGTACATTGGGAAACTATCTAATTGTTACCAACCAATGTCACCCCATTAAATTTAACAATTAAAAAAAATAATAAATAAATAAATAAATAAAGCTAAACGTCGGAGTCATCTTAAATATTAAAACAAGATGCCTCTACCTCTGTGTAAAAGACAGGGCAGAGTGCTTTAAAAAATTATTTTAAAGTTTTGGAGTTTGTTTGTTTGTTTGTTTGTTTGTTTAGTTAAAGTTTTGGAGTTTTTTAATATTTGGGGTCGATAATTAGGGAGAAAACAACTCAAACACATTTCAAAAAAAAAGTTACTTAATTAGTAGGTAGCCATAGACTCCAAGGAAGAGTCTGTTTGGGAATTATGTTTCTCTGTTTTTGAAATAAATCAACCACTGTTTAAATTTTGAAAGTACTCCAGTTTGGGGTGACCACAGAATTAAAGTTAAAGCCATAAAACAGTCTGTACATTTTAGTTAAGCCAGGTCTTTTAGCTGATTAATTGCAAATTTCAAAAGAAATTAACATACTTTTTTTTTAGGAAGAAGATTTTTGTCTATGAATCTAAATTCTCACCAAACAAAACATGTGTAACAATTTTAATAGACCCTTCATTTAAATATGTGTTTCACTGAGAACTTTTCCGAAGTGTCAGGACCTGAGTGGACCTGCTGTGCTTTTCCATAGCACCTTATGCTCACTGTAACTTAACTGACACCATACCTGCCTTTTACTCTTTCTTACTACACAGTAAGATCTAAGATCTGTATATCTTGAATACCACTGCATCTCCAGGCACATAATCGGCATTGATAAATACTTGTCAACTGAATAAATGAATGAGCTTTTGGCTGGAAATGTTAGAATATCCTACCAAATTATTCATTAACTTCGAGTAACAGGTTTAGGAAATCACTCCATGAATAACCTACTCTTTTCTTTGAAAAATCTGCATTTCTTTACTTCTCAACCAGACAAATGTTATTATTTTATTTTATTTTTAATTGGTAAATTTACTGGGGTGACATTTGTTGGTAAAAATTATGTAGGTTCCAGGTGTACAATTCTATATGACATCATCTATGTATTGCATTTTGTGCTCACCACCCAGAGTCATTTCTCTTTCCATCACCGTATACTTGATGTCCCCTCCTTAGTCCCCCATCCTCCAACCCCCTTACCCTCAGGTAACCACTAAACTATTGACTGTGTCTGTGAAAGAATTAAAATTTTATTAACCACAAGTACTCTTCCAAAAAATGTTCCCCAGTGCTCCCAAGCACATTTTTCCCTCTTCTATTAATATTTCTCCAAACCACTCTGTTCACAACTGAACTTGTGAACATCGCACCCTGTATTCAACATTAAACTAGAAACTAAAGACAAAGGCCTGGCAATTATTGTCCTGTAGGATTTATAACTGTACTCTACAACATGATTGTTATATTGTATTTTTGTGCGTTTTATGGGTTTTGTCCCAATAAAGATAAAGCAGCTCCATGATCATATTTTTTATCTTTGGGGTCTTATGTGCTATATTCCCTTATGTATGTGCTTTCAGGACGGTACAAAATAGAAACAGACTCCTGGGTTATTTATTTTCCTCAGTTAATATATTTTAAATCAATGCCAATAAAATTTTAATCTTAGTAACAACATACTGATGTAAAATAACTATTTCAAACTTATTTTAACCATTAAATGTATGAGCCAGGATGCTACAAAAAAATAAATAAATAAAAGATAGTGTAGTAATGAAATTAAGGAGATAACAAATATGGAGAATTTAGTCTGGAACTTTAAAATGGAGGCCACTAAGAACCTGAGTAGCCTTATGAGGTGATAAAATGGCTTTAATGGAGGTAATTAACTTACTCTATAAGAAATGAAAATTAAGGAATCATTCTTGCCTGAACTGAGCTATTAACATAGTTTTAACTGCAGTCTTTATGGCTAGAAAGACTTAGAGCAGATGGTAAATTTATAGTCCTTTTTCCCTATGGAGAAGAAAGGAGAAACTATAATGCAAGAACTGTATGTGTTTTATGAATAAACTCTGAATGCAAGTGGTTGGAACCATTTCTAAATGGTGTATGAAAGTTAACATGGCTTATTATAAAACTGTATAAACAACACATATTTTTTAATGCTATGATAAACTTTTCCATAAATAAGAGAAAGAAACTTGTCTTCTGAAGTATAAGGATCGTTTTCTACCAAAGTAACCAAAAGAAAAATCTTTATTTTCTAATTAATTTTAAATACATAGGCACTTAAGCTGTACAGTGGTTGTGAATTAGATGCTAGTCCATTAAAGTGCTAATGATAGCATAATATAATGTCAGGATGAGATTTTAAGTCTTTATTCAGTTAAATGTGGGTACCATCCAATTAGAATTATATGCACCAAAAAATCAGAATGAGCACAAGCCATAAATAATTGGCATGACTCTTCTGGAGCATAACACATGAATGCCACATTTGCTTCTATGTTATATACAGTGAAACAAAATGAAGATTTAGAAATAAATAATTTACACGCTGATATTAATACAATTAATGTTTCAGTTTTCTTCAAAAGAATTTTATTTTCTTTAGAATAGGTTTCAGAAGTTAGTGTATCTGATACTCTTAGCCCAAATAATGGTGGATTACTAACAGCCACTACCCGTCAGTGACCTTGAACAACAAATGTTTTGTTCAGGCACACTAGGTTATCTGGAACTAAGCTAGGAGAGTCTGTGATCCTGACTGGGTCAATTCACAACTCCAGGGTTGAACAGGTTGTCAGCCTACTAAGGAGAGTTTCATTTGGGTAACATGGTTTAGCTCCATTTGTCTTTATCTGACTGGCCCTGCTATATTCTTGTGGCAGTGACAGAACAAAAGAGAGTCCAAGAACATAAGCACATAGTAAGCCTCTGCCTGTTTCATATTTAACAACATCTCCTGGCCAACTCCAATAACATGGCTGAGCCCAGCATAAAGGGACAGTGCATGTCTGTATGACTATGTTGGGGACAACTTCAAAATAATTGGAGAAATGTGCATCTCAGGAAGGACTAAACAACTGGGAACAGGGTAGTCTAACATTATCTACCTTCATAGATGCACTCACATACTTTATACATGCAGATACCGTATGCCTTTGCCAATCCTGGGGAACTCAAAAGTCCCATCCAGTTGTGGGATCAGGCTCAATGCCTGAAATTTGAATTCTACATCAAGGATGACACCTAGATTCTCTTGATCCAGAGCTACAAACAAAGAAGTGTGTCTTCTTTTCAACATTCCATAGTGGAAAAGAAGAGACTTTGAAAGGGAAATCAGAAGTCCACAGATTCAATAGTCAACCAAAATGTTGAATCTCCCTGGACCAGTATTTATAGGTCCCTGTATATGGAGGTTGGGAGTGTTCTTTCATTAGGTCAAGTTTCTTCTGCCTAGAAGTGGCTCCCCAGTGCAGTCCCTATTGTTCTTCATTGTTCTCAGGTCCACTCTATGGATGTCCTTTCTTGTCTACCTTCCTTGGCAGACCCTTAAAGAAGGCATGTGAAAAATTTGCTTCTTAGCTGTTCTCTTGGCATGCCTCCTGCTGCAGAGATAATCTTAAATGTCGAGCAGTCCCAGTAAATTTTATTTCATTTTATTATTTGAGAGAAAGGGAGAGAGAGAGTGAGAAGGGAGAAGGGCCCAGAGCAGTCTTCATAGTTTGATAGCCTTAGTTGTGACATGCTTTCATTTTACACAAGTGGATGTGGGGCCACCCAGGGCATATAGGTTTGCAGAGGCCCCGGACCAGAAATCGAACCCCAGACCTTGCGATTGTGAGGCAAGCGCTCAACCACTGAGCTATCCTGGCATCCCTCTGGTGGCATTTTTAATAAAATAGTTATCTTAAGAAGCTTCATGAGATTGGTATATCTGAGATTATAATGCAGTCTGTGTTCCAAGAACAGACGCACAAATGTTTTCAGGTATGCGTCTCTCTTTAGGCTTGCTTATTGATACTTTGAAACTAGTCTCTGTTGAAACCTTCCCTCAGGTGAGGACATCTGTTAGGCTCTACATCAATTCTTTCAGAAGTCATAAGAAATGGGCTTACAGCCACACCCGTGATTGGTACTTTCCTCAGTTGGTCATGTCTTCTGTGTCCTGGATTTAATCTCACTTCCAGGTTTTGACTTACTTTGAAACTTCTTTAATTTAGCTGGACAGCCTGGGGATTAAAAAACAGTTTTATATACCAATCAGAATTCTTGGGATTGCTATGTTTCCTTTTTGGATTCTACCAGTTATTTTTGGAGTTCCCCTACTTATCACACATAAAGGCTCATGCCTTCAATATTTGACTGACATTTTGCTCTACGTGCAACATTTTATAATATATATTTTTATCCTACAATTACTGCAAACAAGATCGTAAACAAATATGTGGCACCTCTGTAACATGGGTTACCAATTTACCATCTTCTATAATAGTTTCCTCACCATTGTCTGGCATTCTAAGCTTCTCTAAGACCTTTCTTGTAATTTTTCTAGCCTTTAATTACCACTTAATCCCTCCTAAAATGGAACATATTTTGAGATGTTTGGTTATGGCAGCATTCTATTTTTAGGTATAAATTTTTGTATTAGTTAGCTATTAAGACAATATTGCTGAAGAATAAACAGCTATCAAATATCAGAAGCCTCCAACAGGAAGCGTTCAGTTTCCACAGGTCTGGGAACAACTGGGATTACTCTCCTGTCTGAGGTTATCAATCGTGATCAGGGTGGTTAGAGTTGTGGGGATTAAGATTAAGGCAGATAATTGTGTTTTATATTTCTTTGGCAGGCTAACTGAGGTATTGGTTGAGACAAATGTAAAAGACTGCAAGACAGTATATTTTCTCACATTTGCTAATAGCACATTGGCCAAAGTAAGACACATGTCTGATCCTAAAGTTAAGATCATCCAGAGATGTTGAGACATAAACAATGGAGAACTAGGGCCTTGAAAATAATCCACCACAGAAAAAGATTTACGGTACTGAAATGCCATCTTCATGCTGTGTCAATTATAAATCTAGGTAATTCAATACATGCTCAAAAGGTACAATATTAGTAGATCTGAGAATCTAACCTCAAAATAGCATATGTTTGGGAAATAGCATCTTTTTTTAAGAGTTAACTTTTCCAGTAACTGCTATCTACCCCTAATTTGTGGACAGCAACGATTTTTCATGAACAACTTTCAAATAAATGTAGCATTGTTTTTTGAATTCTTACAGTATACTCAGTATCAACCTTTGTTAATAACATGAAGTTTATAATGAAGTACAAAGCACCATGAAAACATAAATGTAGGCATCTGGAATCATGGGTCATATTTCTGACACCAAAATTTATTGATATGTTGTTTATGGACATGAAACTTCCCAGCCTCTCTCAACAGAATGCACATATATAGTATAAAACACACTACTGTAACAATCCTTTATTGTTAAGAGAATGGATCTCATGCTAAGTGCCTGTAACTCTCCTCCCCACAAATAAGGGACACAAAGAAACTTTTGGAGGTGATAGACATGTCTGTTATCTTGATTGTGGTGATACTTTTATGGGCACACACATATGTCTAAACTCATCAAT
Organism: Craseonycteris thonglongyai; assembly: GCA_004027555.1. Classification (NCBI taxonomy): domain Eukaryota; kingdom Metazoa; phylum Chordata; class Mammalia; order Chiroptera; family Craseonycteridae; genus Craseonycteris; species Craseonycteris thonglongyai. The sequence goes on from PVKE010014818.1 coordinate 9,284, forward strand.
TTATACATTTACTATGTACAGTTTTTGTATAATAATTATAACTCAATGAAGTTATTTTAAAAGGAGTAAGTCACCCAGTGACTAGTTCAAATTCAAACCATCTTAAATTTTTTTATTGCTTTTTTGACAGAGAAACAGACAGACAAAGAGAAGGGGAGGACCCAGAGCAGTCTCCATAGTTATATGTTATTAGTTTTTAATACAGTTTCACTCCACAGGTAGGTGCGGGGCTGCACAGGGCAGGAACTGGGCCAGGGGCTTTTTCATAGGCCCCAGCAAGAACTGAACTGGGGGCCCACACCAGTTCAGCATATGGGTTCACACAGGCCAGGGCCAGGATTTGATTCTTGGACCCCAGGGCTGAAAAGCAAGCACTCAGCCTGCTGAGCCATCCTGGCTTCCCCTTAAATCTTTAAATTAGGTTGATGTTATTCTGGATTGATAGTTCTCCAGAGGAAATAAATTTAAATCATCTAGGAGGAAAATAGCTTCATTCCAGAAAGCACATTATCTCTAAAAGATAATATTGAAAATATAAAACCTGGCATATAATAAAAAGATAATTGGGCATAATAGAAAAACAAAAAACTAATACAATTGTTACATACCAAAAAAAAAAAGGAAACCATCAGAGATTCTTGGAGCTATAAACAGATTTTGAAGTATATTGAAGTTCTGTATATGACTCTCAGAACTAAAATCTATGCAAAAGATCTCACTAATGAATTTGGCCCATCCAATGGCAATAGGATAACTTGCAAGGAACTTGGAACTAAAATAATTCACATTTTCAGTTCATATAAGAGAGCCAAAAAATTTTAGGAAACTTCAATATGTAAATATTATATAAAATGAGACTGCTATTAATAGAATATAGTATAGAATTCTGATTTAGGTAAGATAATATTCTATGTTTTTGAACTTAGGAATTTAATCATGAAACAAGTTAGTTATTTAAAGGAAGTACTTAAAATAAAAATGATTGATGATGACATAAAACCAGTATAGCCAGTATAATCAGAGGCTACCTCATCCACATCTTTTTATGCAACAAAATGACAAAATAATGTAGTCCAATGAACATGTGTTTATTCCTTAAACAAGTTTCTGTTGTGCATCCTTTTGTGGCAGGCATTGTGACATCTGCTGGAAGACCTCAGCATACACCACACATAAATTTTTGATCTTGTGGATGTAATCACGGGAAAACGTATTTGAAACAAGAAATTGTAGGGGAGCCAATGTCATCCCAATAAATTTAACAAAGGGATTGATAAAAAGTATTAAAAAATACAAGAAAAATAGAAGAAATTATAGGGGGTTCCTAGGTGCCTTGGGAGTATTCTTATTCAATCATGGTCAAACACACTAGAAGATGTGTGGTAGTAGAATACATTTTTAAAAAGTTGATTTCTTTTTTCCTTCTGAATACCTTGATATAAGCATAGCTATTTCTTGGAAGATGGAAGTAAAAATAAATTCTTTTTTTTTTTTTTTCTACCAACATAATGCTCATCTCTCAGTTATCTATACTAATGGGGAGTAGTGGTGTGGAACATCCAGAATGCCTGATAATCATAAAGTCATGAATGCTTGCAAACAATTTATATGCTATATATTTTAGTAGCTTCACTTTCCTGGTAATATTTTGCTTCAGTGCACATTAAAATTAGTTTGCATTCTCTGTGTACACACTATCTAGATGATAGGAGAATGTGTCCAGTAAGTAGGTGGTATGGTTAGTGGTGGCTTTTTCAATAGATTACACACAGAGCAGACAATCTGTATGCACAATAGCATGAGACATGACAGAATTTCTCCCATCTTACAAAGTCTCCCCTCTTTACTCCACTCAATCTGCATCATAAGCAATCAAAATGATTCATTAGCAAGCTATATGTAAGCAACTTTGGAATGTTATGAAAATAGTTTAATATAAACTATCATTGACACATTTTTGTAAAAGTAAAGGGAGTGGTCAATGGTTATTAATAAAACAAACAGTGCCATCTACTGACTATGTAATTCTATTATGAAAGCTACCATAACCATCAACATTATACCACATAATTCTCCAGTATGATAGCATTATAGTCATTCAGTAGATATTCTGAATTTTCTAAGAATTTTTATTCATTTAGTATGAGTTCTGCTAGCGGTAGTGGAATTCACAGATGCTAATTCCCAGGGCTCAGCACAATATCTACCAGCTAATCAGCACTCGGTGATCTTTTTTTGAATAAGTAATTGTAGGAACACATTTAAAAGTTTATCACAATAAGTTACAGATGCTAAGATCCTAAATCATCTCAAAGCGAATTTCAACTTTCACTTCAAGGTGACATGTTGTCTAATCTTCCTGTGTTTTTTATAATTTCAGTTTCTGTTTTGGGCCTGCTGAAGGCTCAAACTTCATTAACAAAGTCCCAGAATAGACAGTAATTTACAGATATGCTCCCGCTGTATTCTTCTGGGTGTCAGGCAGGCTGATACCTTCTATTTTTGTAAATTCTCAAGGCATGCCCATGAAAAACTATCCCCTGGGCAAGATCAGAAATAACAGTGACAGTGTTTCTGAAAACAGGTTAGATCTTAAAGATTTTTGCTGAAACTGTAGGTAATTTACTAAATAGAAGCTCACATTGAATGGATATTAAGAGAAAAACAAAACAAAACAAAAAACATTTGAACATTTCCCAGATAAACTGGATAACTGGGTAGAGAGGCCAATTTCTTTTGCAGACCACGTAGTTGAAATCTTCCCTCATCCATTAGGAAGGAACATCAAGAGGAACTCCCCATTTCTTTATGGAAAGGGACTGAAAAACTGACAGAGTGAGCACTTTACACTGTTAGAAAAGGACTTGCACTGTGTTATAAAATTACGAAGTTGTGTTCTATAGATGAAGTTCAGGCAGGACCATGTGTAGGGTGATTCTCTGAAGGAAAAGACAATAGCATCTGTTTTAAGGACCTTCAGGACAGGAATCAACACAGAGGCTGAGAGCACAGAACCTCAGTCACTGTTATGTGGTACATGAGTGACTCGGGACAGGACAGGTATAGAGGATGCCCACTGGCACAAGGTGCTGGCCATTTGAATATCAAGGGCAGACAAAATTGAAGTTTTAATGCCATTTGAGTTACTGCCTCTATTCCTTCATGGTATTTTTCAGGGTTGATGAAATTAACTTTAACGTTTGAATACATAGTCTTTTGTGTTTTTGCTACTCTATGACATTTTCCCCTTTTGTTCTTTAGAAATTAATTTCAGCAATAAACAGATCCAATGTAGGGAATTTGTGTTTGGCTTTTTACATATTTCCCGTTTGGAAAAATAAAATGCACCTGGCTGCCATGTTCATTTAATTTTACATAAACATGCTATTTGAAGTTGAAGCAATCTGACTAGTTTTCAGTGTGAAAGTAAAATATAAAAATTATTCTTGGAGTTATTTCTAAACAGAACTTGTCTCTCTAATCCTAATGTAACAGAAATTCATACAATATCAGCATTTAATATTTTGTCACTTGTAAGAATGCTACATTTTTTAGGATTTAACATTTTCAGCGATTGAGAATATACTGTATTTTGTAAATGAAAATGCCACTGCTAAAACCAGAATGTTATAAATAGAATGATGTCATTTGTTTCCAAAGCTCATTGTTATACTAGAGTGATGTGACAATAATATAATAATAAACGCGAGATATTTCATGGCAAAATTTGGGGGTCAGGTTAGGACTATAATCCGTGAGTTATCTCAGGGTAAACACCACAGCTGCAAAATCCTTGCCAGCCAGCCTGTAGTCCAGGGCAGACGAGAAGTGGGTTAAAGGATGATGCAATTAATCAAGTTGGAAATTATCATGTTAGCAGCTTTTGAACTATTTTAGGAAGAGGTACAAAATGTATCACCCAATTATATTTGAAAAAGGTGTGTCTTAACTTACATATTTAGACTATATTGTTAAATAAGATTCTGTCATAAAAAGTTATGGGCCATAGAACCCCAGAAGTAATATATCAGTAAAAATAAAATATAAAAATACAGAAATGTCTTAAAATATGAAAAGTCTTCACTTGCAGCTAAACCAAAAAATTTAAATAACCAACCAGGAAAAAAAAAAAAAACTTGGAGAGAAGATAGTGTGACACTCACATAACCATATAACATTAAAGACCAGAGAAATGGCAAAATGGAATGATCATGGTGGGAATGTTTATTTGAACCAAATTATTTTATGTATGGTTATGTAGAATATTAATTTCACAAAGCATAATTATCAGATTATAAGACCTGAGATTTGAGGATGAAAGAAAATTAATGATTTGGAGAAAATATTAATAAATCTGATTGCTTTTTTTCTTAAAACTAATGGATGATAAGAGTTTTACAGAATATTTTATAATACTAAAATGCATTCATTTAGGAATACAGTCATTGAGTGAGGCCCTGCAAATATAAACATGAGTGAAAAAAATCTCTCTGCTCAACTGCCCACAGTTTGGTAGAGCAAAAGTTCATACATCAGAATAAAATTCAAATTAAAGAAAGCATGTTGACACGTTCTTTCAGTCTCAGCTGTTTTATACAGTCATAATTAATTATGTTATTTCTCAAGAATTTGTGTGTGTGGTTTTTTTGTTTGTGTGTTTGTTTTTACTTTCTTTGTGTTTAAAAACTACTATCCCACAAGGATGAGTGTTCAGCAAAAATCTTACCTACTGTGGTCAGAAATTGTCAAAGGCCCTATCCTAATGAAAGATAAAAGTGGATACTGGCCTTTTACTTCTTTCATTTTCACAGGCTAGGTCTATAACTCGTCCCTATATTTTGATAGACAGGAAATATCTGGACCAAATTATTGGAGCAGTTGTTTTTAATCTTCAGTAATGTATCACCAGAGGTGTTTATTTAAAATTGAGATTTCTGGCTCTTTCAGAGCTATAATTTAGTGCATTTGAAAGAAGCTTCAGGAAACATCATTTTGGACAAGAATCCCAACTGATTCTGATAATGTATTTTAGCCACATTTTGAGAAATAATTAGATAAGAGAGGGGTTAAGCAATAAAACTGCTTCTATATTACCTTTCTTTCCAGGACAGGACAAGTGACAGGAGTACACAGTGTGGGAATTTGAAATTCATTGATTGGTACTAGCATCTAATGACAGGCTTTTTTCTCACAGTTGGCAGAATGGGGAAGCTCACGTAGTTTGCCCATCCCACCATTGCCCCTTCTGTATTCATTGTACACCTTCCCATTGAGCCCAGACATTGACTCAGAGGTGATCTGTGTAATTCCTTTGTGGTTGTTATTCCAACACTAGATAATTAAATAGATCTCTACTCAGTAGGGAGAAGAAATAATTAATCAAATTGAAACAGTACTTTATTTTTTAAGATTTATTTTATTGTTTTTGACAGAGAGAGACAGAAAGAAGGGGGAGGGCCCAGAGCAGTCTCCATAGTTACACGTCATCAGTTTTCAACATGGTTTTGTTCCACACAGGTGGGCGGGGGCCTTGCAGGGCAGGAACTGGCTGGGGGCCTTTCTCATGGGAGGCACACTCCTATGAACCAGGGTCTGAACCGTGGGCCAAGAACGGAACTGGGAGCCTCCTGCATGGGAAGCACACCCCAGTTCAACATATAGGTCCACACAGGCTGGGGCTGGGATTCAATCCTCAGTTCCCAGGGCTTCAAAGCAATCACTTAACCTGCCAAACCATTCTGGCTTCCCTACTTTATTTTTTAATAATTGTTCTTTAATCACAGACTCAAGTATTCTATAAATATTCCTGTGTTGTAAATATAATAATTAAAACACTTTGAAACCACTTGACTACAACAGGTAAACGACATATGACCGATAACTATGCAAAATCACCATTGCTATTCTACCAAGTAATGTAGGTCAGCATTGCTATGAAATTTTATGCTGATGAAAGATATGAAATAATATTATATTCATAATAAATAATTTGGTGGTAGATAAATTGCATTTATACTATTTCATTCTGAAGCATTCCTCAAGTGACTCTAAAAAATAGAAATGGTAATTATGATACTTCACTATAGTTTTGCTTAATAAATAATACACAATTTCAAAATTATATACACAATAGAAATTTAAGTTAGAAACATAAAATGCAAAGAAAATATCAGATTTCAAAAGGTCATTTTGCACATGGAGATTTTGTTTTAAGAGGTAGAGAGCTTTAATAGCATTGATATGTTTAACACAAATCATATTTAAGTACTTTAGAGCTCATTTTTCTTAAATTATTATGTACAAGAAAGCATGTGAAATATACAAGAGAATAAATATGAATAAATGTATAATTTGTATCCCCAAAATTAAAGAAAATAAAATCAAGTAATGAGTCATACTTCAGAATAAATATTATTTTCACTACAATTATCCTTGAGCACTTTTAGGAAATTAAATATGGGATTTGCATTGAATGTCCTTAAGGCTTTCATATAAAGGGATTTTTATCCCTAAGGAGTAGTACAATACATAGTTGAACGTTTCTGCGACTCAAAATTCCACTGCCTTCATATTTTAAAATGGAACTTCAGTTTAAATTCAGATTAGCCAGTACAGGACAAATATTTTTTGACGTCTTGTATCAGGTTTATAAAAGACATATTGGATCTATCAAAAACATTCACTCACATACCTTTTCCTGGCATATGAATTTTTTCATTTAATCTTAAGTGCTTTATGTAAATGTTTGCATAATTTATAGTTGAATGTAATCTTTTTCTTTTTTTACCAAAAACTTCATGTTATTTTAATTAGTATTATTTCCATATATTGAGCAAATCCAAAATATAATAATATTGAAGTCTGTAAGAAATCAAATGCCATCTGAAGAGGCACAGACTGCAATTCACTTAATAGGAAATATGTAAATTCCTTCAGAACAAGTGATATCTAAAAAGATTGAAGTCATTCTTTTTCTTATAACATGAATTTTCACAATATTTGGGAGATCAGTCTTATTGAAATAATCTTCATGCCTATTATAAAAGATTGGTATGAAGTTGGGACATTATTAGGCTGACATATATCACATTCAATTTGCTATAAGTCATGTATAGCTCTTTATAGCTTTTGAGGAATAGCTAGATAGATGGTCCAAGTGAAAAAAATAAAACAGAGAATACAACTAGGTAATGGGATTTGAAAGTCAATGATCACATTCAAAGTGTATCTCCCCACAGTGGTTATTGTGGAATTTCTTCTGCTAGTCAAACTTGCAAAACATGCAAGTTTCACCCCCAGTGCTAAGGAAAACCCTGACCTCTGGCTGGGTGTTATTATGTAACTCAGTTCCAGTTGACCTGGAGTAACTGAAAACCTCAATAGTAAAGCCATAAAATACCCTGTGTGAAAACCTGCGCGTACTTGTAGGAAGACTTCAGGTTAGAGCAACAAGAAGGTATTGAACAGTGGAATCCTTTCTCAGTCTCAGACTTCCCCTATGAAAAATAATTGTGCTGTATGTGGCTTTGCCTACATGTGTCTTCCCACAAATGAAAAGATTTCTAATCAATGGTTGCTAGTCATTCAACATCAGTCATTTGGGCTGTTCCCTCCCTTTGTTTCTGATTCTGGGAAGACTTGTGACCGTATCACCCAATAGAGTATAGAGGAGAGGGAGAAGGTAGGTATGTGCCTTTCAAAGCTAGATCTTAAAAAGCTATATGCCTTCCAAGTGGTTCTCCTGGAACATTTGGTTTGGGGGAGCCCTCTATGTGTATGTTCCCACTCTGAATGCACCTGATGTGTTCTGAGAAACCAAAATTACATGGAGAGATGACAGGTGATGGATGGATACTCGGATAGACGCACCAAACTGTGCTGATCCATCTGCCCCATCTGAGACTTGTGAGAAAAGGAGCTTGTTACGAAGTCTTTCCAGCTGAGGCTCTAGATATGGAGGACCAGAAAAGAGTCCTCCTCACTATGTGAGAGCCTAATTTCTTATTCACAAGATCGATGAACAAATAAAATGCTTCTTTTTCTAAACCTGAACTCTGGTGCGGTATATAATGTAACAGCATTCACTACTAACAATAGGCAATCAGCCAGTTCAAACCAGGACCAGTCTACAAATATCTGCAAAGTAATAAGATATATTATTAGGCCTTAGAAATCAGCATATATTCTTATAGTAGGCTACTTGAAATTTTTAAGAAGATAAAAGGAGTTTTGTGAATCATTTTTAGAGCATGTAATATTTTTGCCCCTTCTCCTTTTTCCAAATTATATTTTTCTAATAAATAACCTGAATAAACTATAGCTTCCAGTGCCTGATGTTTATTTACTGCCTAATCCAAATTCAGCTGGCTTAAAAATAAATGTATAATCATATTATACAGGTATGTAAAGGAAGCAGTGCTTAACTTTACACAGGATACCCAAGAAAAAGTATCTTGTCTGTGTGCATATCTAATCACTACCCTGTCCCCCCATTAACTCCCCAATTTATGTCACTGGGTAAAAATACATCACACCCTAAATCCTACTCTCTAAATTGTTTTGTCACTGTCAAGCTATTGTACCAGCAATCTCCTTGCTTCTGTGTACTATTCTAAATTTTTCTATTAAAAGATATCTTGAATCTTGCTTCGAAGTAAATAACATAAAGAAACAAAAAGGAAAAATGAAAACTCAGGTTTCTTATTTTCTGAAGTAAAGCAATTTTCTATAAGGTTCCAATCAATCATGACACACTCGAGAGATTTGATTTCATGAATGCACCAGGCTTCAGAACATTACTGCAGGGGATTGCCCATGTATGGGTCATTGAAAGTCAATGGGAGGCAACTCAGTTACCTTAATGGAGGAAATTAACCTTCAGAAGCGTTGTCAGCATGAATATATTTTTAAGTACACAGTGTTTTATCCTCTTGTAATTTAATAAAGCAGGATAATTAGATAAAAATATTAGGATACTGCTTACTTTCAGGTGGGAGCTTTTGTTCTAATAAAAATAAACTTTGATAGATATCTGGATGCATTAGGTACAGACTATAATGCTATTGGTATGGGACTACATTGTCTACTGCTTCTAGAAAATCCTGAAAGTTTCGAGGTAAAAATAAGAAGAAAAGTAACTCCTTTTAAACTCATGATTTATGCCCTCTGTGTGTCTCAAAACAAATCAAAAGCATTATATTGCACACCTAAGGCAAATAATAATAGTAATCTGCTCCTTGGGTTTCATTTTATCAAGTCTCAATGATTTATATCCAGTCTTTCTAATGGTAATGTGCCGTTCATTACTGGGAACATACAATTCTCAGTGAATGTACAGACCTATTTGTAATTGATCTCTTTATCAAAATTTAATACTCTGCATGGTTGAATAATGACTACTTTTGGAGAATATATAAAGTTTTCACCTTATTTTTCCACTGTTTCTTTCATCCATTATAGAGTTGCAAATAATTGGAGTGTCCATTTGAGAATAGTGGAAAAGGGAAAATTATAACTATTATGAATTAAAAACATGTTTAATTTTAATATTAAAACTTTCATTTTATATTAAATAATTATTTCAGGGAAAGTATTAAAAGTTCAGAGTTTGAAACTCAATATTTTAAAGTATCTGTGTTTCATCTTTGAATGGTATGTCTTAGGAAATGGTAATACGTGAGGGAAAATCAGCTTAGCTTTGGTAATTCAGCACTGGAAAACATTCAGTCAATCTTATTCAACTTAAATTATTATTTAACAAAAATTTAGTATTTTTTTGTTTCCAACATGTTGTTGAAACAGTTGAAAAGAATATGTCTTTTTATAGAAGCTTAGAAGCTAAAAAAGCTGACTTCAATTAAATCATAAATGTCTATTCCGAGTTTAAATAAACAGGTTAAGAATACCAAGGAATTTCATAAGAATACTGAAAAAGCTACTCAGGTTTAGAGAACAAACTTGCATTTGTCCACCCTTATTGAGGATGTAGCTGAAATCTTTTTCATTTCTACTTTTATTTGTAAAATCAAGGCAGTTTTTAATGTTCTGGTTTATTATCTAATTTTTTTGTGATCTAAAATCAGAACGAATAAGATAAACAAAAACTTATAGACACAGACAACAGTTTAGTGATTAGCAGAGGGTAAGGGGGTAGTGGATGTTGAAGAGGATAAAAGTGGTCACACATATGGTGACAGAAGGAAAATTGACTTTAGGGAGTAAACACACAATGTATGTATAGATGATGGGTTAAAGACTGTACATTTGTATTATAGACTTTTACCCTTAAAAGTTTGAAATTTTAAAAATACCACATGAAATTTAAAACAAACCAATGTGAAACCTAAGAGACTCCATTTTGTAAATTGGGATTCCATTTTATTAAATTGGCCGTCATCTCGGGGAAGGTGAGGCTCAAAGGCCCCAGGAGAGAGAAACTCTAGCCTCTCCCCTCTTATCAGGGAGGAACAAAACTCCCCCACCCAACTTCTGCTCCTTGCTCCACTCCGATATGATTATCCTCATCCAATCACCCCACACGTTTGCAGTTTTCTCCTTTAAATTCCCCTGCCTGCCCCGGCTTGGGGCCATTGTCTCCTAGTTGTACTGGGAGACAGACTGACCGGGCTCGAGCTTGTATCAATAAAACCTCTCTTTGTACTTGCATCAGAGCTGGTGTCTCGGTTGCCATCGGGATTGCGATCTGGGAGCACAACACCAACAAATAATATCATACTTGCAATAAATATGGATTTATAAAATTACTAGCCATAAATGAAATATACTTACAAACCAATTAAAAGCATCATAAATCCAGTAGAAACGATGGTAAAGGATGTTAAAAAAATTAAAGACTAAAACTAAAAGTCCACAATTATGAAAAATGTAAATTATATTTTAAAATAAGTAGATAAAAATAAAAATGAAATCTAGCATTATCAAATTAACAATTTTTCTGATAATGTTCAAATTTTGAGAGCTCTGTTGAGAGGAAAGCACTGCTAGTGGGAGGGGCAATCAGTTCTTTTATTTTATTTTATTTTATTTTAAGATTTATTTTTGTTGTTTTTTGACAGAGAGAGACAGAGAGAAGGGGGAGGGCCCAGAGCAGTGTCCATAGTTAACAGCATTAGTTTTCCATATAGTTTCACTCCACAGGTGGGTGCTGGCTGCACAGGGCAGGAACTGGGCCAGCAGCCTCCCACATAGGCACCAGCAAGAACTAAACTGGGGACACACCCCAGTTCAGCATATGGGTCCGCATGGGCCAGGGCCGGGATTTGATCCTCGGGCTCTGGGGCTGCAAAGAGAATGCTCAACCCGCTGAGCCATCCCAGCTTCCCCAACAATCCGTTCTTGTTTTGTCAATCAGATAGGAAATGCCTCAAGGCAAAATAAAAAACTTAGTTTTTTGTATTTACATAAATCTAGATGTCCTCAGGGTCAGCATAGGCTCTTTGGAGGAACACTGTTAAAAGCTCCACACTGAAGTTTTGCCGAATCACTTAATTTTTTCATTTTAAGTCAAATAGCAACTTGAGCACAGGTATGGTGTAGCAGTTATCTCTACTAACATAATCTTCCAATAATCTATTATACATGTGTAGGACATACATTAGATAATAACTAAATTAAAAAGACACGTGAAATTTCACCAGTCCACTATATTTTGTACTGTTTTTAGAGTGAAGACATTGCAAAGCCCTTAAGAAATAGTTACTCTACATTTTGCAGCTGAACACTACACAGTTGTAATATTTTCTGCCTAATAACATAAAGGTTAAGTACTTGCACACTGGTGTCAAATGTATTGGACTAGAACTTCATACTTAATAGCTGTGAGGACTTGCAGAAAGCAGAAATTTCTGAACCTTTAAAAAATACAGTAAAATGGGGAAATAATAAAATACATATACCATAGGCTGATAGTGAGAACTGAGTGAATCTGATTAAAGTCCAGGGAAGTTAAATCCTGAAAGTTCTGTTTGTTGGGATTCAGACCTCAGTTGTGTTAATCTTGTCACAGTTCTGTGGCACATAAACTATTCCTTTAAAAATACAAAGGAAGGTTCAAGGACAATACTTCAAAGTCCAAGCTAAGTAGGGAGTACAATTACATATTTATAACCCAGCGAGTTTTAGAAGAAGAAGAGATTAAAGATAAATACTCCAGAGTTAAGGCTGGCTAATAAAATAAAAATAACTTCTAAAAAAAAATGTCTAGATCCAAAGGGCTGGGGAAATCACCTTAGTTTGAGAATTTATTCAGATTCAGCTGAATAAGTATTAAGAATTCAGACAAATGCTTCTTTTTTTCTATGGTAGTCAGGAAATTTAACATCCATGTTTTAAAATTAAAATTTTAATTTTAGAGATCAGTTTTACTTGATTTAATTGAATTAGAGACATGGACTATAATATTTACCAATGGTGCAGAAAATTGCTACCTTCAGCTGTCTAGGATTCATTTGCAGGACTCACCTAGCAGTGGGTCTCTACCAGTCTCTGGCAATGGGAAGGAATAAAGATTGCTCTCTGTGCTGTTCACCTCTGTTCACCTTCCTTCAGGGGAAGACATTGATGCAGATTTCCAAAATAAGGTCTGTGTCATGTATTATATTAATGAAATAAACAACATGTAAAAGTGGAAAGGCTCTCTTCTAATATTATCGGATGTGCTGACGGGTTTTGGAATAACATAGTAAAAGCCATTCAGTTGGAGAAGAAAGCAGCCTATGAGTAGCTGCCTTTGCCTTCAGCATGTTAGATCAAACTAGAATAATGTCTTAGAAAATTTAAAAAACCTCTTAATGCACAGAAATGACCACAGAGGAACTATTTTTCTTGCCATGAAAGCTGAGCTGTCTGTTGCCTTGAGGAAAGAAAAATAATGAATTTAGAAAGTGACATTCATATTTTAAATATTGCCAGGCTTGGTGATTTGTTTTTTATTTGCTATGTTCTAGTGTAACTTGGAAGAAACTGGAAATGAATACTGATTAGAAATTTAATCAAAGAGTAAATGAATGCTTTTCTGCCCTTTTTAAACCAATATTATTACTTCCCCCCCACCTCCCTTGAGTCTGTGTTACCTAATGAAAGCTAATGAAATTAGGCATCTGATGCAAATTCACAAATGACCATTGGTTTGTATATGTGCCTAAAAAAATGCCAAAAGTCTCTGATAAGAATATATGTCTCTGGGGAAGCCGGGATTGCTCAATGGGTTAAGCGCTCACTTTGTAGCCCCAGGGACTGAGGATGGAATCCTGACCCTGGCCTGTGCGGACCCATATGCTGAACTGTGGAGTGCCCCCAGTTCAGTTCTCACCGGGGGTGAAGATCCCGGCCCAGTTCCTGCCCTGTGCAGCCCCGCGCCCACCTGTGGAATGAAACTATGTGGAAAAACCAATGATGTGCAACTATGGAGACTGTTCTGGGCCCTCCCCCTTCTCTCTTTCTCTGTCTCTGTATCTCTCTGTCAAAAACAATAAATAAATCTTTAAAAAAAAGAAAAGATTCTAGCTTGTCATAATCTACTGTGACTTTAACTGAATTGCTTTGCCAATCCAGACCTTGCCTCCTTATTCCTGCATACCCAGTGAAAAGGGGATGTCTTCCAAGTCTTCCCCACCTGCTTTCATTGCTCGCTCAGTGTACCTGAAGAAGCGTTTCATCCAGAATAGCTGTAAACCTCTTACTGCTGCGCTCTATATTTGACGTATCACTTCATCTCATCTCATATCCGGCTTTGTGTGTCCTGCATATATGCCTTAAACAGTAACAGCTCTCATCTCAAGTCAGATCTGCTTATCTTAATCCTTTAGATGTCTGCAGACTACAGTGATGTATAGAGGGTATAATTTTGTCATCCTAGCAAGGAAACTACAAGTTTCTACAAAACTTTCATAGGAAAAAAGACACATTTTATGATACATTTCTTCTTCTTTTAACTGCAAATTCTAATTTTTCCTGAAAAAAATAGCATCAATTCTTCATATACTCTGGAAGGAAGTATAATAAAATGGTAAAGGAAACGGAATCTGGAAACAGCTTGGCTAGAAAATCCTAATTCTGTTTCTTTGTGGTGTTTCTTTGGTCAGATTACTCTATATTCCTTGAGCTTCCATTTACCCACCTGTGAAAGAGAGATCATCAAACTATCTCTTAGAGTTTATTAAGGATTGTATATATTAATATGTATAATGCATGTGTGACATGTCCAGCTTACCAAACGTATATAGAAGTGTTGGCCATTGTTATTACCGGTACTCGAGATCACTGTAACACAACAAGGGCGATTTTATTAATATCTAGAATTTTTATTAATATTTAGAATTTTTAATTGAAGATCTAAGACATCATTTAGCAATGGGATGAACCAACCTGTATGAACTAAAAGTTTACTCAGCTGCATCTTTGACAATTGAACTTGTACTCAACTTTTTAAATACAACACGGGGCATTCAATTTTATCCAATTCTTACTGAATTGTTGTATTGTTTGATTTGTATGAAAATTCACTTATACTGAGATAAGTTTATTTCATTGTACTTCCCCTCCATAATTTCTGTTGTTATACAGTTAGACATGGAGGTACGGAGTGTACCCACAACCTCCCAGTCACTAGGGCCTGATGTCCAGCAACCTAGATGTCTTTTGACCACATCAGAAGCCCCGTATCTTTAAGTTAGCTAGACTTTGTTCTTCTAGTTAGCAACGGAAACATCCTGAATGATATTTATCCTTTAATAAACATTCTGTATATAAAATTTTACCAACCAAAAAATGTCTCCAGGCATTATCTAATTTCATTTCACCATTTAAATTCACAGAAAGCTACTGTCAAAAGTGTGCTGCTCCAAACCATCAGCCTTGTTGTCAACCTCTCATAATCAGTCTACCCAGTGACCCTGTCAAAGAAGTGATCAACAAAGATATATATGTATTTAAAATCAAGCTCTAAATCAGTTACCTACAGGTCAATTAAAGTAAAGAATGTCTCAATCAGAACCAGCACACATTGTGGTGAAAATAAAAGCCCTTTGTAGATCAGGAATAGATTGTGAGGGGAGAGAGGGAACAACAGAATTCAGACATTTTAGCCAAGACCAGGTTCTTTATTACCTCAAACAGGCCATCTCTATTGAGCTCTGATTAGGTCCGTGTAAACTGTGTTGTCATGATTGAAACACACGCACAGCACATTATTAAAGGAGACTAAAGAGTTTCATTCTATCGGAATGTAATGTTTCAACTTAAGTGTATCTCAACCTCACACTTTTGAGAGGAAAGCCAATTGCTTTTGATTAATTCAGTGACTCTTGTGCCATTCACTGATAATATTGCAGCTTGTTTTGTATTATTGTTGCTCATAGTTTTCTGTGTTAGATAAAGCAGATTTTAAGTTCCCCAGAAGTCTTACCACTGAAAGTCAAGTCAAAATCCATACGATTCTAATTAAAATTGAGAAAAAATAAATGCAAAAATTGTCAAAGTCATTATAGCAACTTTACTTCATTCTATAAATTGTTTCTGTTAAAAACTTGTTTATCATGGGGGGCTTATAAATACACAGTAAGGACTTTTTTGCTATATATGCCTTTATGTTTTACAAGGTCATAGCTGTGGCACCATCTAAAAATATTTGGACATTGTCTATTTATCACCTTGCAAAATGTTATATATGGTAATTTGATTGGCACTTTAGGTTTGTTGTTTTTTGTTTTAACTTTAAAGCCCTAACCAAGGCTAATCTGAATGCATATAGCTTTGAAAACATTGCCATGACATTATTCTTTCATAGTGACACAACTCAAGAGACTGGTTTCTGAGCTGCAAGTTTCTTCCTAGGAGATTTATCTGTTCAGCTATCTTTCCACAAGGTAACACCAAGTTTGTTACCTTAATTCAGACTGAGCACCTCTTCTATTTGCATAAATAAACCATAACAACTATCATGTTTAATTTCTCGGTGTTACCTGTTAATTTCCTCATTCATCTTTCCTCAGTATGATTTGTTCTTGTGTGACTTACAGGAACCCAAAGAGAAAATCAGCAGAATGGGCACCAGGTCATTATTAGGAAAGAGCTATTATGTCTGGCAAAGCATTGCTTCGATAGAGCATGTTTATACGATAGTATAAAAATGTAAATGTTATGAGCATAATAAAAAAGGAAAATAAAAAAAAACTAAAGCCTCATTGAAAGATACAAAATGTGATTTGGACTTCAGAACTTTGTTATAGAAATATATTTCTTAGGGTACAGTTTTTATGAGCTCACCCATCTCTTCCATATTTTACACTGTTTTTCTCACATGTTTATGACTTAATACATTTTATTGTCATGTTATGTGACCATGTTATTGTTAACCCTCTGAAATTATTATTGACATATCAATGAGTATTATCACAAAAAAACGAAGGCATACAATACTTATTTATTTGAGGGATTCCCATATCCTATCATAAACAAAATGTTCTGTATAATAACTGCCATTAGTTTCTGCCCTGAGATGTTTGTGGATATTATATTTTTCCACATAATTTTCTAGTTTAGCTATGAGTATCTATCATTTGATAGAGTTTTCTTTTTCAAAATAGGATTTGTATTTTTAGATATGTACTGTTCTTTTGAAAATATATCAATTGAAATTTGCTGTGCAGAGTCTAAATACATTTTTTAAAGCATCCAAGTAATGTTAAGAAAGTAACATATTATCTATATGGATGTTAATAAAATATAACACAAATTTTTTATGATTATGTTTGGATAAATTTCTGAAGCATCTTAAGCTTATATTGAAGATAGAGGAACTGTCCAGAAAGTATCCAGCCATTTAACGGTTCTCATTACATTAACAATGGCTGGATATTTTCCAGACAGCCCTCACACACACACACACACACACACACACACACACACACATACACACTCACTCTCACACACACACACACACACAGCTTCATTTCTAACAATTTTTAGAACTTAATTGCTACATAACAACAAATATAAATACCATCTTGTTAGTTTCATCAGTAGAGGTAGAACTAGCCAGCTTCACCTTTGTTTTTCACTCTTCTGGTTTATGAACTTAAACAGGAGTGGAATATGAGAAAGGACGTGCTCTGTACCATAAAAATGCATTACTCTATAATATTTTGAATATTTAAGATACTATTTTCAAGCACTACTTTTTATTGTGTTAATTGAGGCTTTCTAGAAAAGTTCTCATATTACCTTCCTCTTGAAATCCTCTTTACATTTAGCTAGATCCAAAATGAGATGTCATAAGTATGTCATAAAAATGCAGTGTGACTCTTACAAGTTTTGTTTTGTGTGTGTTTTTTTATCTGTTTCCCCCAGGGAATTTAGTCCATATTCTGTAAATGAGAGGACAGCTTTTATAGGAAAGCTAACAGGAAGGTAAGTGATCCATATGGAGGACTAGACATTGAGCAAGTGAATAAGGTCAGGAGAGCACTCCGGGCTCATATGCTATTGTGCAAAAGGGGACATAGTTCCTTCTTCAAGAAATTTTATTGATGGATGTTCCAAATTGTATGACATACCAAGGAATCACCATTTGCCATCTTGTCATGAACTCTTCTCTTCCATAATTATTCACGTTCATCCAATTTTTGAAGAACAATTAAGTAGTGCTGTTTTTGATATTTGAAGATGGAGTTGATTTACAGTTAAATGGAAATGTTCTTTGTCTCTGCGAAGCCCAGGATGTCTGGTTTTTAAACCTTGGACAAAGTAAGGGCGGTGAAATTTGATATCTACCATAGTGACCACCAATGTTAGCCTCTTTACCAGTGGGTTTGAGGTGGTTTTGAGCATTTGAAGGTCCTGGCAGGATTATTGAAAGGTCTGTGGAGAGCTTTTTCCAGAGAGTCTCCCAAAGCCAAGGTCCCTTGCACAGATCTTGGTAATTCAAGCCAGAGACAGGCACAAATACTATAGCTATAAGCAAGAATAAGGATAAATTTTAAAACATAATTTGGAACGAAAACAGGCACAAAGGACTAGGTGTTATGATTCAATTTATAAAAATTAAAAACAAAACAATCAGAAATATAATAAGTAGCTTAAAAGTCAGAACAATGTTTATTTATAGGAATAAGTTGGAATCTCACGATTTGAAGGGGGCATGAGAGTTTCCTCTGAGGTTGGGAATATTCTGTCTCTTGACCTGGTGGCAGTTACATGGTTATGTTCATTGTGTTGAAACCCATTTACATGTATATTTATGATTTATGTGCTTTTTTGTATGTATACTGAATTACTACAAAAAAGTTTTAAAAAACAAATGTCATCTAAGGAGATGATTTTAAGAAATAATACACTTTAAATTTTCAGACAGTAACTGTAATTTTAAAAAAAAAAAAAAAAGACAATTTGTTCTAGCCTCTTAAGTTGTTTGGGTCCTAGAAAGTCGGAATGATCATAGGCTTACCATTTTAGGTATACTTCGTTTCAAATTACAATGTTCAGTATAAATGAACAAGCAGTGCAGAATATCATTTCACTTGTGAAATATCACTGAATGGCTAGCCCTGGATGCATCTCATATGATGTAATCATATTTAATATTTTGGGAAGTTACAAAGGAGCTCAAAAAGATAACAAAATGGTTTTGCAGTAAATACCTAACTGACTGTACCATTAATCTAGTCCAGAATGTCTTCAAATGTCACAATAAATTATAAGTTATTTCACTCTCTGAAACTATATTGCTAGAAAACCAAAACTACTTATGAGTAACTGATCAGGATGTGATAAGTTATATAGAAATTTCAACGTATTTTCTGTTTTATCATGCCTATACAGCATGTTCCAACTTAGCAAACTATTTTGTAAAACTTCAAAGGACCTGAAAGAAATTCTGAACATTATTTTTTAAAGGAAATAAAATATGAAAAGGACCAGGAAATTGCCTTCAAAAAGAAAGACCAGATTTAAGACAAGGAAAATATATTTATAAGTTCTAGTTAAATATTAACCCAAAGCAGTGGTTATTTTTTAACTCTGAGTGGATGGAATACTGAAATGTAGGTGAAAATGTCTTGGCCATTCAATACAATCCCTAGGGGCACGTATGAGAGAAGCCATAGAGAGGCAATAGGCCTTGAGGTCATATTCTCATTCTGTCACTTAAGATACCCATGAGATCACTTAGCCTCCCAATTAAAAAAAAAAGGGGAATAATTTACTTTAAAGGTGTTTAATAAGTACAGTTAAAGGTGTTTAATAAGTACAATTAAGAGTGTTGCTTTCTTTCTTAAAAACACTGTCACAAATATATAAAAATCTAAGTGGCTTTGATTAATGATCTCTAATAAATGTTTGTAAAAGATTTCCCCATTTTAAGTGATTAATCAACAGATTGAAATATGGATATGTGTTTGATTCTTGAGTTTTAATCAGCAGTGCTTTTTTTTGTTTTTAGTTACTCCAATGACATGGCATTGTTCCATGCAAATAATACATGTCCTATGCAAATGACACATTTATTTCATTTATTTATTTTTTTAATCTTCTCATTAGTACTTTGGTAGAAGGGTATGTTGTCCAAATATATCTCCCAACATAAATGATCATTTTTATGCTCTAATTATACTTCCTAATTATGATAACTGGTAGGAAATTTATTCATCCATAGAGACCTATTTTACTACAAGTACATTAATTAGTATAATGAGTTCAGGTGAATAAAATTATGAATATGCTGGATAAAAAGGAAGGAAGATACCTAAGTAATTATCATATTAAACAACATTAAATATTTTCTCTTTTATATATATTAACTGAGAATAACACTTACCTGAAGCCTACTGGAAGGGAATATGAATTTTGCTGTATTTATTTCCCCATAAAGGACCTACTTTGTGTCAGTAATTGCAGTCTATCAACTAGGAATAGGAAAGGAACTAAACAGGAATCTCTGTTTTAACAGAACTTAACTCTTGTGTTGAAAGAGAGAGATAATAAATAGTAAGCAAATGAATACATTATCTAGATTTAGATAGTAATAAATATCAAGAAAATGAGACCCATGTGTATGACTGAGGAAGTTGGAAGGTGGAGAGTATAAGCTCGGTGGTCAGGCTGTCTGGACCCTCCCCAGGTATAAGATAGGGCGAGCTATGCTGGAATGCAAAGGCTGATGTGGATTTCCAAATAGAGGGAAGGATGACTTGAATTCAGTGGGGCAGCATGAAACCCAGCTAGGAACAATGGTGGCTTGGACTAGCATGGTGTCACTGAAACAGAGATTTTACTTTTGAGAGAAAGGTGATAGCACTTAAGAATAAAATAGATGTGGGTATGAAAAAAAATGAAAAGAACTAAGGATGCTTCTGAGTCTGGGGGCTTCAGGGACACAGTGGTACCACTTATTAAAATGTAGATGACTGAGGAGAAATGCATGGGGGTGGGGAGAGTAGGTTAAATAACACACGATGTCTTATTAAGTTTACAATTACCAAATTCAACTTGAGATACCAAATTCTATTCATGTGTCTGAACCTAGGAGTTCTCACATCATGTGAATAGTATTTGGTATTTAGGAAGGTACAGAGGATTACCCAATAATAACATACTAAAAACAGAGCAGACTATGGCCACAATCAAATTCTATGGATTTCTACATTAAAAGTATGGGAATAAGAAAGAGCCAATTAAGGGGGTGTGGATAGCAAATATGAACATCATTTCATCTTTGGAAGTGCAGGAAGTTTGTGTTTCAAGTAGGAAACTGTTAAATATTGAAATCAGAAAATAACATTTAATATGACTTCCACGTTGACTTAACCAGAGCAAATCCCATGGAATGTAAAGATGAAAATCCAACTGGAGGGAACTGACTTAGAGAACTGGTGGTGAGAAGTGGAAGCAACATATATATATGGAATGCATAAGGCAATGCATATATAGAATACATATTCTAAAAGGTTCACTATGAAAGGGAGAGGACAAATAGGGTGATAAATAAGAGCAGAGGTGGACTAAGAGTCATTACAACTGCCTTTTTGTTTTGTTTTTTTGTTTTGTTTTGTTTTTGTTTTTTTTTACTTTTTTATTTAATTTTTTTTAAAGATTGTTTGAAAGAAGGTGAGACAGGGAGAGAGGGAGAGAGAGAGAGAGAGAGAGAGAGAGAGAGAGAGAGAGAGAGAGAGAGAGAGAAGGGAGAGGAACCAGAGCAGTCTCCATAGTTGTACATCATTAGTTGTGACATGATTTTATTCCATACAGGTGTATGTGCGGCCACAGGGGATGGCAACTGAACCAGGGCCTCCTACATAGGGGGCAAGGAACCTTTGCTACCATCCCAGCAGTTACCAGTTCTGCCGCAGTTCAGCATATGGGGTTGAATGGACCAGGGCTGCAAATCGAACCCTGGACCTTGCAATTGCGAGGCAAGCACTCATCTGTGAAGCTATCCCAGCATCCCATTTTGACATTTTTAAAGGTTTTATGCTAATGGAAATAATGTAGTATCACAAGAGAAATTTAGCATTCTAGGTGAAGATTACTTCAAGAATGATTTCTTTAAAATGCCTGGAGGGTATGAGAATTAGGGGAAAATTCAGGGAATTGGCCTGGAGGCTGATGGGAACAGGAAGTACAATTTTGCTGGTAAGAGGACTGGAAATAGGGAAAATGAGCAGAGTGGCAGATAGATTGATGTAATTATGAAGCATTTTTGGAGGTTTGTTTGTATTTTCTTAATGAATAATGAGGCAAAGCTCCAGGGAGGATCAGAAGGTTATAGAGAAAAAGATAAGAATGAATCTCACTATGAAGGAAAATCTATTTCTCAGAGAAAGGAAGGTGGGGAAGCTGGGATGGCTCAGTGGGTTAAAAGCGCTCTCTTTGCAGCACCGGGGACCGAGGATCGAATCCTAGCCCTGGCCCCTGCGGACCCATGTGCTGAACTGGGGAGTTCCCCCAGTTCAGTCCTCTCTCTGTCTCTGTATCTCTCTGTATCTCTCTGTATCTCTCTCTCTCTCTCTCTCTCTCTGTGTCAAAAAAAAATTTAAAAAAAAAAAAAAAAAAAAGGAAGGAGAATTTTAAGCCAGTAACACATTTTGTTTATTTGGTAATTTTCACACTTCAGCATTATTTGACATATTTTGCAATAAATATTCGTGGTTTCTGAAATCCTTAGAGATCAAATAAATACTTTAAAAATAAAATAATGACATCTACAATTTTGAAGTGGATTTCCTTGTTCTTGAATATAAATTTACAGATATAGATTGAATATCTATCACAGTTTTATTTAAAAAGAGATGTTTAGAAGTCCCTTAAAAATAAATGACAAATATGTTTTAATTTAACAACTTTCTCCCCTATGAAAGGAACAGTGTTATTTTGTCTCTTGTGGGAACAGCTTAATTTAAGCCTGAGTGTGTGAGGACCATTTCTTTCGCCCAATTGCATCTTTCATCCACAACCAGATAAGCAGGTGCCTATAGAGATTTTGTACATTTTAATCTTTCTTGTATCTTTCAAGTATACATTAATTTTGAAAATATATACATTGGTCTAATATTAAAGTTTCCTCTTTCTCACTTTTCAACACCCTCTATTTTTCTGATAGCTATGTGCTTAATCTGAAATCTATTCTTTACATACAGTGGTTTTAATCACATAATAATCTTCAATAACGGCAAATGGGAAATAAGCTAAATGTACTAACATAGTAAATGATAAAGCAAATCATGGAGAAGTGTAACCTAATAGAGTCATTAAAATAAGTCAATGTTTCTTGAAGAGTTTCAATAACACAGAACATTTTTGTTATAATGCTAAATAAAAAAGTGACATAAAGTATACATGAAGTATTTTTAACACTTCCTCTTTGTTCTGAGAAAATTTAAGATAGTTTATGAAATCCCGTATTATCCAACATGAAAATGATATATAAAACTTGGGAAATAATTGAAAAAGAAATATCACTGGGGAAAATAAAATGAAACCCTATTCAATTTTACTTCCAAACATCTACCAAATGATATACTACACATTTGCTATATTTGGACACAAATCTTACTCTAAGCATCCTCAAACCCAGATCTTTCTAATTAAAAAAAGAAGAAGAAAAAGAAGAAAGAAGGAAAAAGAAACACAAGATCAGCTATATAATTTAGAGCATCGGCTGGAGAAAGCAAACCAGATGCTCCAGGACACCAGCTCAGCCGACACGATGCCTGCTAGAAATTTCCTGTGAATTCTCAGCTGTTTAGCATTTATCAGGCAACTTAGTTATTTTTAGCAGGAAAGGAGATAAATCCGAAGAGGAACATGTTCCCATCTTTCTTAAACTACTGTTGTCATCAATGTACAGGTAAAATGAGGTGAATTACTCTCGTGCTTAATCAATAGACAATCCCAAGATTCTGCCTCACTTATTTGTAGTAAAATGAGAACTACCACTACTGCTAACGATAATGATTAATTAGTGTCTCAATGATAGTTTTTATTTACTTATTTTTATTTTTCTCTTACATTTTTTATTATTAAATTTATTACAGTGACATTGGTCAGTAAAAATTACATAGGTTCCTGGTGTACAACTCTACAGTTGTTCGTTTATGTGTTACAATATGTGTTCACCACCCAGAGTCAGCTTTCTTCCCAATGATAGTTTTTAAGCATGAAGAATTAGCCATTATCATGTGTATTAACATATGATCACACTCGGTCATTGAACATATTATTGTGATACTGACATGGGAGGAATAAAGGTAGAGGCCCATAATTCCATGACCCCAAACCCTTGGGACCTGGTGTACTTTTGAATATATTAAAAACAAAATTTTGATAAGTAACAATACATCGACTGCATACTATGGTACACTTCATAAACAGACCTATTGATATTTCCGTGGGGAAACAAATGGATACCCTCACTTGGATTTTAAAAAAAAAGAAAAGAAAGAACAATAAATAACATAATAGCATCACCGTTTGAAGCCTGATTTGCTACCAAATGAATTTCTAGAAATTTATAGTAATAAAAAAAAGTTTTACCGGTAGTATTTAATGGCTTTGTTTTGGCTTCTATTTCAGAACAGTAGATGTGGGATCTTGGCCTCAAAATTCCATTCAGGGTTGGTGTGAAGGTTATGTGTGGGGATTTCAGTCATTTGCCTATCACATACTGAATGCTATAAATACGACTTACTTTGTCCGGGTGCCTAGCAGGCCCTGGGCCCCATCCAACATGCTAGTTTCATAGGCCTGTCTTGTTGCACAAACGAGGAATGTGGGACATCTTGCTGGATGTCCCTGAGTGAAATCAGAGGCAGGTGTTCAGGTAGGACATTTAGACAGCAAAGTTGTGCGTGTTCTTCACACTAGAACAACCACCATGACCTCCAGATGTTTCCTTTAAAATGCTAACAAATGTCTAATATTGGCTTTATAAAACAATATCAGGATGAAAATACTAACCCTCTCATGAAAGACAGAAATGGAAACACTGGAACCTTATATCCTAACTTAAGGATGGATATATTTGAAGGGAAGATCATCATCAGATGCCTCCTAGTTTACTCTGATCAGCAGACATAATGGATCTATATTCTCACCTCTACCTATAGTCTCTCAAGCGATCCAAAGCTCATTTCGGTCTGGTCTTGCGTGAAACTGGCCCACCTACTTGTTTTAGAGTGATTAAGATCAGTTTTTGTAGTCCAGCTGACATAAATATAGTCAGCATTAGTTTTTAAAACCTATTTTAATTCTATAATTTATAAATTCCATTTAATTTTCCTCTAAAATTAAAAAAAATCGTTTGTCAAAAGTATGTTCTGATATGACTTACTTTTATCATAGAATAAAATAGCAACAAATAACCATAAAACAGGTGTGCTATACCATTTCTTTCACATTAATAGATTTAATTATACCATATTTATGAGGAAGCCGGGATGGCTCAGTGGGTTAAGCATTCACTTTGCAGCACCGGGGACCGAGGATCGAATCCTGGCCCCGGCCCGTGTGGAACCATATGCTAAACTGGGAGCTCCCCCAGTTCAGTTCTCTCTCTGTCTCTGTCTCTCTCTCTCT